>CM038215.1:151488124-151717449 GCA_021442155.1 Cymbidium sinense
ACAAAGAGATAATTATTTTACAAATGTTGTGTAAATTAACTCAATTTGAATTAAAATAAAACTATAAATTAATTACCTTCATAAATTTATACATGTCAAATCATTATTTTATATATATATATATATATATATATATATATATATATATATATATATATATATATATATATATATATATATATATATAATTATTATGATTGGAAAGAAATAAAGAAACACAAGTATGTAATTTCATTCAATCCAACCAATTCCTAAGGACAATCACATTAAATAAGCTTATTTAAAATAAATCAAAGTTTCTTAAAGCCATTTTGATTTCATATTTGATTTGATTTAAGGGATGTGAAGGAGCTTTGCTAATCCTAATTCCATTCCCTATATGCGTGAATTAATTTGATTTAATGAAAATTAATTAGGTTGATTTTATGAATTGATTAAGTTGAGCATGGATTAAATTAATTAATTAACCCTTACATATGTTACCTTAAGATAATTGATTAAATAATTATGAGCTAATATGATATGCAAATAAATTGAAAAGTAAATAGTGATGCTCCTATGAAATGAAAGGGACCTAATGTAATTAGCTCATAATTATTTAATAATTAAGATTAAGGAACTCACTTAATTACTTTTACGGTTTCCTCACACATGTGAGTGAACTATAATTCATTAGCTCTCTTTAGGTTTTTGAACACCCAAAGAACTACCCAAAATGGATTAAAGGAAATCAGATTTAATTAAGTTAATTAAGTTCACCAATTATCTAATTAAGTCCTAATTATTGTTAATCAACAATATGGAATGGATTTAGGGAAAGACTTAAAGAAGAAAGCCTTAGTCTCAACCCAATCCATTTCCCTAAGTTTCTCCACTCCTAACAGAGGCTAATGAACTTAATTAATTGATCAATTCATTATTATTTGATTAATTATTATTAATTAAGCTAATAGAGTAATGAAGGCTTAATCAATCAATTAATTAACTAACCAATAAATTCAAGAAAATAGAGAGGCGATCATCCCTTAAATTAATTCTTAAAGTTTGAAATTAATTGGTTGATTAATCTAATTAGGCTTAACTAAATTTAATTGCTTACTAATTAACTAACCAATAAATTCGAAGAAAAATAGGAGAGGCAGATCATCCCCTTAAATTAATTCTTAAAGTTTGAAATTAATTGGTTGATTAATCAGAGAGTAATTAGGCTAATTAACTTTTTAATTAAACTTTAATTAAGCTTACATTACTATTCAAAATTAATTAATAATAATTTTAATGGATTTCTCTTTGAAATACCTTTAAAATGAGCCCTCAATTGCATTTTTTGGATATTTCTAAAATTAGTTATAAATTATGGAAGTTTCAACACTAAAAATTAATTAAACAACCCTAATTAAGCCTAATCTAGCCAGCACCATGTGGCGCACTAACGCAGTGCACTTTTCACATGGCGATGTGGGATTGGTTCTTAAATTGTCACATCCTCAGCCGTCCTAGCGACGAACGCGAAATTGATCCCCACCATCCAATCTTGATGGCAGAGATCAAACCCGAGGCTTAAGGGAGGAAATACCATGGATCTAGCATGATCTAATCAGAGTCATCCATTATAATCACATGAAACAGATAGCTCATGATCCTTCCTCCACACAGGAGGCAGAAGATGGAACCCGTCCATTGTCTCTTGTGCGATCTGAGCATACAAGAGCACAGATTGGCTCCAAATCAAACCCACACCTTCATACAAAGGATCAGAAGGCATCCAATAGCTATGATCGACTCACATTCATGTTCACTTCACAAAAGACCAACCAAAAATGAGCTAAGAATAGGTTTTAATGGCCATACCTCACCGGAGCTAAGACTGGAAGTTTGAGCGATTGAGGAAGCTTCGTTTAAGAGGCGAGGACACAGTAAGCACAATTGCTTTGGTTTGAGTTGGATTGCTCTAGAGGCCAAGATCCTCCCTTTTTGCATTTGGTCTTGATCAAACTCATGCTTAGAGTGGATTTGGAGCTGAAATGGCTTCAATGGCTTGATACATGAGGGTGGTGTGTGCAAGATTAATTGAAGTGTGGTTGAGAGATGGGTGAGTTTGAATCAAGGGAGGCCTCCCCTATTTCAGTTTAACGTAAAACTATGAAGGAAGAAAATGGGGGAGCTTAGGAGCTTGAGGAAAGGCTGTGTGAGACTCTCCTTCACACTCTCTGGCTTAAACGAAGCAGATTGCTTGAATTCTCATTCGAATTGAGGGGGTATATCTCTTCAATTGTTGAGGTGGACAGATAGGATTCAACCCTATTTTCTTGCCATCTAGCCACCATCAGATTGCCGGACTTGTCTCCATTGGGTCCACGTGGCTCACCACGAGTGGAGAAAGGCTTGGGACAAGTCTCCAAGGCTGATATGGACAGGTGGTGGCTGATTTGGTATCCTTTGTCCATGGGTGTTTAGTTTGGAGTGAGGGGGAGGAGATTTGGTTTCCTTTGGTCCATGGTTGATCCTAGTGTGCTTTGAGTGGGCTAGGAAGATTAGGCATACCCCATTTGGCAATTGGATGGATGCCCATCTGATGGGAGAGTGGACTTTGCCAAATGGGGGGAGGAATCCTATGTGTGGAGGTTTGTCCAATGGCTAATCCCCTTGGGTGGGGCCCACTTAGCTTATGGACAAATTTTGGGCTGACCTAAGGTCAATTTGGGTAGGGTTAAGTCAGACACAATAGTCCCATGGGTTGGTTTTATGTGTTTAGGCTTCTTCTGGTCAAATGGGCTCATATGAGTTCTTGTTGGGTTGGGCTGATCAATTGGTCAAATCAGGTTAAACCAAGGCTTGAGTTAGGTTGAAATGATGATTTGAAGATTTTTATTCTAAGTGATTTTAATCAATTTGGCTTAGGTTTCATTTTGGCTCACTTGGATTCAAATAGGTCAAATGGGCTAAGTTGACCAATTTGACCGACCAAATTGGGTTAGGTTAGGTGTTGGTTCATGTTCAATTGGTTAATTAGAAATGATTGTAGGCTTCGGTTTGATTTGATCTGGGTTTAATTTAGATTTTGTCTATTTTCACCCTTTAGGTCAATTTAGGCTAGGTTGGGTCAAGTTGACCAACCGTTAAATTATGCTCAATTATGACTTTGGTCAAGTTCAATAAATGATTTGAAATGAGCTTGAGCCATTGGTTGCCAATCAATTTAGGTTAAATCATGGTTTAGTTTTAATTATTTTTGGCCATTGGAGGGTAGGTTTCATTTATATTTGTAAATATAAATGAATGAATAATGATTTATAAAGAAACCAATTGATTTTGGGTTGATTTAGGTTAATATTTGATTAAGCCTATGGAGGTAGGCCCATAGGCTTAAGAATGGATTTTGATATGGTTTGATTTATTTTGATTTGGTTGGTTTGGCTATTCGAGCTTGGATTTCATTTATATTTGTGAATATAAATGAAGAAATAATTGATTTATAGATACATCAATCAAGTTTGGGATAATTTGGGTTGATGTTTGACTAAGCCTGCCTTTAGGTAGGTCCATAGGGCTTAAGGAGGGATAATTTTTTTTAATATTAGATTTGATTTGAGGTTGATTTGTTTGGTTTGGAATTTGGATTTGGATTTGGTAAATTATTGAAGGATTGAACTAATCTTTGAGAAAATATAATGATTGAATTTGGTTAAGGTCTATAAGATGAAATCAAGAGCTTAGGAAGGGTTTTAAATTTAATAATGGAGTTTTTGGAGAAATCTTGAGCTTGAATTTGATCATGGAATTGATTATTAATTTGGGAAATTTAGTTTGGTAGGATGAATTTGAGGAAGGAATGCATGAATTGGGTTTAGATTATAGGGTAGGCAAGTTTTCCTAAGTCCTTAAGGCATAACCTATTCCTATGGCTAACCCTTCTAAGTCTCTAGGCTTAGGTTAAGTATTTGCCTAATCACTAGATGTGTCATAATACTAAGGAACTCTTAGTGTCTATAAGAATCCTAGATCTATGATGAGGAAGTTAAGAACTCACTCCAAAAGTGAGGTAAAAAAAAGACCCCCAATAGGTGTGGTGTAACTGACAAGGCACATCGGACATATTGACATTGACCGAGATGATCAACAACATTCGAAGGATGGCAAACTCTAATGGAAATGATCTACCCCTAAACCTGAGATGTAGACAAAATCAAGATCTTAGTGCAATACAACTCGACTTATGCCAAGGGCATAAGAGAGGAAGAAGGATCCATTGAGGGATTAAGAATGTGAACCTTCTGCTAAAGAAGCAGGTTTAGATTATCCACTAGGGATAGGAATTTGATTTGATTTAATTTAATGGGGTTCCACTAGGCAACGGATATGATTTGCTTATCATTGGGGAGAAATTTGATTTGATTTGATTGCTGAGCATCCATTGGGGATGAGAATTTAATTTTTTATGATTCGGGACTCCACTAGGGAGAGGATGTGATTTTAATTTTTGAGGGCGTATTTGCTTGAGATCTGAGTTTGAATCCGTTGGGGATAAGATGGGTTTAATATATAATTTTCTTCAATTTATTTTGGGGGAGCATCCACTAAGGATAAGGTGAATGGATTTAATTTAGACTCCACTGGGGAAGGATGAAGGAGTTAATAAAATGGATCATGTTAGTGTGTGATGGATCCATTAAGAAAGGGGCCATATCAGCCTAGGCCTGTCTCAAATTTACAAATCCAAAGGAATAGTCTACCTTCCATCAGGTAGGACTATCAAACCTAAGGGTGCTTGTATTGTCAAATTAGGAAGAAGGCTTATGGGCTTACATCCTCCTAAACAAGAAACCATTGGGGTGATGTTGATAGCATTTAATCAATAGGAGATTATTGGCATCGTGGACTCACATTGACTTAGATTAGTCAAAATTAATTTTATTTTAATTTAACATGGACCTCGATGTTCAATAGATTCACTAATAATATGTCAGTCCCATCTTAGATTTTCAAATCCAAAGGGATAGTCTACTGGTCGTGAGATAGAGCTAGCCAACCTAAAGGGTGCCTTTCAGTGTGCAATGGTCAAGTTAGGAAGAAGGTTTGAAGACTTACATCCTCCAAAATAAGGTACCACTTGGGTGATCGGTTGATAGCATAATAAATCGAGCTTGACCTAAGGCTACCTTGGCAATGGTGGTCTTTGGAGAATGCGTGATAGATTTATATCTTCCAAAGCAAGGATGACCATTGGGGTAACCTATTGGTGGCACAATAAGTTGAACCCAGCCTAAGGGTGACTATTGAGAGTGTTGACCCAAGGAGTTATCTCAATTCAAAAGGCGATTCTATAGGGAGTTTTCGACCTACCCAAAATAGGATGCGTGCTTGGGAAAAGATATCGCTGGAGTTTTCCTCTTAAACCACGAGCATATATATATATATATATATATATATTATTTATTTTATTTATATGCTTGCATGGACCCTATTGGTGCGAGGACCACATTGAGAAGGGGCTTATATCACTAGTCATATCAGACATACTTGACCAAGAGAGAATCTGTATATCCTCAAGATAAATTCTCTAACCACAAGGGTGGTTACTAGGAAAGGGGGACTATCCAAATCCAAGAGTAACTGGGGCAGTGTCTAAATGGGGTCACGAAGGACATGATCCAAATAAAGTGCCAGGGAGGTCTGTGGGGGATCTAAGGCCACATAAAAGAGTATATGGTGGCCAACTCGGAGAAAGCTTATAGACTTACATCTGCCATGAGTGGTGTATCCAGGTGGGTCTCTCCATGGCGATAACCAACTAACCTAAGGTGCTCGTCAGTTTGTGATGATCAATCTAGGAAGAAGGCTTGTAACTTACATCTTCACAGATGAAAATGATCATCGAGATAGTTTATCATTGGCGAGACAGATGCTATCCAACCTAGAGCGACTACCAAGTGGGGAGTCCTGTGTAAGGGACCTAGGATTGAAGTAGTCAGGAGGAAAGGAGTCACTAGGGGACTTATACTAAGCCTCAAATATACTTGACCTAGTTGTGCATGATGTAGTTCAAGAAGAAAATATGTAATTACATTTTCTTAAACAAAGCCAACATGAGGTAGTTTATTGGCTATGTAGTAAGGCCTACCCAATTAACAAGACACTCATCAGTTTGCAATGGTCAAGTTAAGAAGAAATCTTATAGACTTACATCCTCCAGATAAGCAACCATTGGGGTGACACACTAGCAAGGTAGGATGTCAGCTAGACCTAGAGCTAATGAGTGAATGCCAGGGACTTTATCCCACATCAAAATAGCGAGATAAAAAAAATGTGTTTATTTTATGTGGTTGTGTAGTTTATGTTGGTGTTGTGTTACTAAAGGATATGATGTAGGTTGGGTTATTTACACTACCCTAAACACATTATGGCGGATTTGCAAGCAAAGATATTTCTAACCAATATGAAGAGATGGAATTTGAGATGAAAGAAATTTCATTGATAATTATTTTAAATCAAGATTTATGGATAATATTTCTTTAGGTAAATCCCATTGATTAGAAGCATTGGACGCTCTCCTTTACAATTTATGAACTGATAAGATCCCCATTGGTAGGCTTTCTCTCTGGTGAAAGGACCTTTTCAAGTGGGTTCAAACTTACCTCCCATCTTTCGACGGGCAATAATTGGTCTTTGTAGAACTAAACTAAGCTCTCCTACTTGAAAAGCTCTAAGACGGACCAACTTGTTATGAGCTTGAATCATTTTGACTTTGTACTCGAGATTCTAGCATGCACGGAGGTCTCTCCTCTAAACTTTCAAGCTCTTCTAAACACTTGGCATTACTCCATGGAAATTTTACCCATAGCTATCCTTAATGATGGGAGTTGAACTTAATGGTAGAACTACTTGAACCACACACTAAGGAGAATAGGGTAGATTGAGTTCAAATTCATATGTGGTGCGGTAAGACCACAAGGCTTCAACTAACTCATGCCCATCACTTGTTAAGTGTTTTCTTTATTATCGATGAGAGTTTTGTTGAAAACTTATGCTAAACCATTTTCCCTTGGGTAATAGATGGTACAATATCTCAATATATATTGTGACTCAGTAATGCTATTAATTTCGCTCTTGAATGTACCATTATCGATATAATTCATTGAGGCACCCCAAACCTATATATGATATGGTTCCTAAAGACTAAAGTAGATGTTGAGTTGTGACCTCTCGAGTGGGATTGCCTTCCCACTTGAAAAATGGCGCTAGAATGAAGCGATGACCCTGGAAGAAGGAGGATCGATGGACCCATTATGTAGGTACCCAACACTCGAATGGCCATGAGGACAATGTAGGATGTTGGGTGGTTGGTGTAAGACCACACTCGCAGACATTGGTGGAATCTCCTAGCTATGTCCATGTAGTCGTGATCATCGAGGGGCTAAGTATCCTAGTCTCTTGATTTTGGTTTCATCATCAGACCAGATTGATGCGCTTTGCATAAACCTGAGTGAACCTCGGTCATGATTTTATGGGCTTCGTGTTTGTCCAAACAATGTAACCACATATGATCGAAGGACCACCAATACAAGGTGTCATCCACGAGAGGATAGGAAGGGCTCTCTACTTCACCTGATATGCTAGTGATTTCTCTTGAGGTAGGTTGCCTATATTTAGATAATCCATGAATGGTTACCTCCGTCCAACTCTCATCCTTTTTAGCAATGGCAACCTCCCCTTGAAGAGAGAGTCTCTCTATGAGTTTAGCATCAAAAAGGGATAAGACTTATCTATTTTGGACCCTTATTGGTATGGAGTCATCTTTTGGACTTGCCAACTCTTTGGCAAGCTTGGATAATGCATCTGCTATGGCATTCTCTCCTCAAAGAATCTTATAAATGGTAACCTCTATGATTTGGACCAACAACTCTATAGTGTACTTGTGGTAATGATGGAGCTAATGCTTCAGAACCTTATAAGACCCATCAATTTGGTTGATAACTAATTGAGAATCCCTAAAGATGTTTATACAGATGCATAGTGTAATGGATAACTCTAGAAATATCGAGCCTCATTTGACTTCATTATTGGTGCATGGATTGACGGATGATAAGAATCTCATCATCATAATTAAAGTTAGAGAACTACTCCTACTTTCTTGGAAGAAGAAGCTGGTTCTTCTCTCTTTTGAAAGGAAGATGCACCATCAAAACATCTCATTGTGAATGGTAGTGTCCCTAAGTTCATGATTTGTTCGAAGTCATCATTAAGCGAGAGAATTAGCGAGTGGGTGCTAAGAAATCCACTAGTGCATATCCTTTCACCGCAGGGGTACAAAAGTGATCAAACTATGATAAAATCATGATCAACGTGTCAACCTTTCGATAGCGTCGATCATGTCATGAGATATTGCGATTGGATTGATCCTAGAGATCAGGTTCACCTTATGAGAAATAATGTAATGTCGTAGCTTTTAGGATGCGAAGATTAAATCTAGGTAGTGCTTCTCAATGGGTGAATAGTTTGCCTCAGCAAGGATTAGATGATGACTAAGATAGTAGAGTGCATTCTATTTCCCTTTATCATTGGTTTGGGCTAATAAAGTACCAAGAGAGTCATCTATTGCGATATATATTATCAATGGCTTACCCGAGATAAGAGCTAGAAGGTGGTGTTATCGAGTAGTGCTTGATGTCTTAGAAGGCATGACACTTGTCATCCCACTTATGAACTTGGCATCCTTTTGACAAGTGCTAAAATAGTTGGCACCTTTCGATAGGTTAGAAATGAAGCATCTTAGATACGCCAACTGCCTTTGAAATGAAATGAGTTGATTTAGAATTTTTTTAAGGTGGTATTTCTAATATCACCTTGATCTTCTTTGGATTAATTTCTATTCGGTGGTGTCGGACAACAAAAGGAATTTCTGAAAGCTACTCCAAATGCTCACTTGGAGGATTTATTTTAAGGTTAAATTATCTTAATCATTTGAAACCAACTATCAAGTCAAGTGGTGGTCTTCCTTTTCTTTACTTACTAGATCGATAAAACATTCAACTTGATGATGAATAAGTTCATTGAATATCCGAGTCATGGTCCGCTGGTATGTAGCACTGACATTTTTAAGGCTAAAAGGCATGACCCTATAGCAAAAGGTTTTGATTGGGATTCAAAATGCAATATTTTTCTATCTTCATTGTCCATCTTTATTTGGTTATAACCAAATGTGCCATCCATAAAATATAAGACTGCGTGAGATGAGGCAATGTCCATCATGTATTGGTAAAATTCATCTTTTGGACATGCCTTATGTAGATCCCTAAAATTGACGCATATGCGAATTTGGCCATTTTTTTCTTAACTGGGATGACACTGGCTAACCAGGTAGGATATTTTTTTTCCTTGATTAAGCCAACATCGATTAGTTTCTTGACTTCAGAAATGACCTACTATTCAATGTCAAATCGCATGTGTCTAAGATCTTGGTTGTAGGGTTAGCACTAGGCTTTATTGCTAGTTTATGGATTACTACGTCAGGAGATAAACCTGGCATCTCTTTGTAACTCCATGTGAATTAGTCCTTAAACTCAGTCAATAGCTTAACTAAGTCATTGGTTTTATTATTCAACAAAGAACTGATGTATGTCGGATGTGGATTGTCTTCAATTCCTAAGTTAATTTCTTTGAGCTTGTCGATGGTCGACTTGATCTCCTCTTTGAACTCTGGTGGTACATCTCCAACTTCAAGATCATTTGGATCATCTGAAGTTTCTAAACACACCTCTTCATTTGAGTTAGCATCATTTAAAAAGAACCTATCAGACTCCAAATGATTGGTGCTAACTAGGCAATGATTGTCATTATCGACTAGACCTTATCTGAATCTATTGATTGAGGATGTGCCTCGGTTGTCCCATAACCTTTCAAAGTAGTCCGACCTATGTTTAGACCAAGTATGTGGATTAATCCCTTCTTTGCTAGATTAAGAACATGAACCAATCAAATTTTATTAAATCTTTATATGAATCATTCTTAAGTTCTACATCAGCTTCTTGGCTTGAGGATGATGTTCCTGAAAAGAACCTCTGAGTTCTCCCATCTGTTGATGACTTAGGGGCTTCCTTAACTACCAAACCCTCAACTTTCTACGAAAAAAATAGGATTAGAGCTAAGGTTCTCGATTGACTCTAGGCTCATATGCACTTGGATACATTTATGCTTTGCTTTGGAGCTATTTCATCACTATCAGCTCTAACATCACCTTGAGTGGGATCTACTGAGAAGAGGCTGGTTTTTGCTAGCCACATAAGACTCATCTTCAATTTCTAAGTCTATGTAGCAAGTGTGCTCTGGCTAGGGCCTCATTGGGTGGCCAATAGGTAGGCTTTCAACCTCGGGGCTAACTATCCTGCTTCACCTAGTGGAGGTTGGGACATCCTACCCATGTGTTGAATGGAGTAACTTGGGTGGGTGTGGTATTTTCTCTAGAATAGAAAGAAATGACACCACATAGAGTTTAAGAATATTTTATTTAGATGATCAAATACAACATTAAGGAATAAACATATATCTTGAAAGATAAACATGCTCTCCTATAATAGAATCAATCATTTTAATAAAAGACTCCTAAGGCTAATAGGTCTTTTGTATACCAAAATATTTTCTCCTGAACTACATGGAAAAGTATAACAGGGTTTATTTTATTCTAGGATCATGGTTCCCTATAAAGGCAAGCCTCTATAGTTAATTACATCTTAGAAAGGGTCTCTTCCTAAGGATACTCTCGATTAAAGAAATAGGTGATTATTCCAAAAGAATACTAAGGTAGCTTTTAAAGGATTGATTTTTGGAAAATTCAATAAGGAGAGGTCCAAATTGGAGAGAGTTAATTTCAAGAGTCAAATGGAAAAAGTAGAAAATGTCTATTGATACTGGGATACCCAGTAGACATTTCAACTATCCTATGATTGGGTTTCAAATCTAAGATTTAATTTTAGATTTTGAGTTATCATTTTCTTAAAAATCTAGGGCTTAGATTCTAGCAGCACAAGACTGTAGAAATGCTTTGGGTTAAAGACTTATTCCTAAATGGATGCTTCATAACTTAGTCAGTGCTTGACAAATGTCAAATGCTTGAACTAACTCTATCCTTGGGAATTATTGGCTATTCTCCTCACTTGAGGGAACTAACCTATCTATGACTCTTACGGACTTACAACTGCTAAAGAAAGATGCCATCTAACACCACCTAAGCACATTTTAAAACCATGAGGCTAAATTCATATGAATGATGGGTTGTTGTTGTATTTTTTAGGAAAGGAGTCTATGAACCTAGACTCACTCCTTAACTCTAGGATCATGTAAGGCATGATAATGCATCTAATAAATGCATATTTTTCAAACATTATAAATTTTTACTCAAGATTCTTTTAGATCATAGGAATGCAATTTATGTTCAATGCATGCAATTAGAAAAAGGTTATAGGCCAAATCAGAATAGATGAAGGTGTTCTTCCATCATAGGCTCTTAGAGGTCATGCCTAAGTTCTCTGGCAAAGATGAAAGTCCTCTCTTAACAAGAGTGAAACAAGATGATTTATGCATGATGTTAAAACATCCAGCTAAGGGGTTGCTACAAATTTTATCTTGCTTTAATACCTAGGTTTTCATATGAGGATTATGAGTTATATTTATTTTATGTTTTGATTGATTTAGTTAGGTGGAAATTTTAGTTTATTTATGAGCCTACATCCGTAGTCATTACAACATAAACACAACCTAAGAAAGAAACAGAGAAATATGTTGTTCTAATGTGCACCCAAAATAAATCAAAACAAAATTAAATTAAGAAAAATAGGCCAATGCTACATGTACACCAAAAAAAAAAGAAAAATGGGCGGTTGATTTACGCCTTACTCTCGACTAGAACTACAAGTTTAGATCTATGGGTCTTCTTTCCAGAAAAGTCTCCTTCTTCAATAACATCCATCGAGCTCCACAGGGGACCACTGCACCATCTGGTTGGTCACTCCACTAATCTTAGACCCCATAGATTCTGACCTAATTCTAAGCTCAAATTTATATTTAAAATTCAAAAGAAATCCTAAGCCCTGCAGAATAGATGTTAAGAAATATACACAACACACAAAGCGCTTTATATTTCACAAATATACGAGCTTAACATTACTTGCATGCCAAGCCCACCATATGGACAATGTTAAGGGATTTGACTTGCAAGCAAACAATAAGTTAATGATTTATTTATTATATCTCTTTAACATAGTTCTATAGAAAATAGTGTTAATTCTAAAAGAACACCCTACCATCCTATAGCGAACAAACAAGCCTATGCATCCGGTCTAACATAATACACCACACGACATGTGAAATACAAAAAAATTAAAGAAAATCACAGAACGATCTAACCTAGATCTAGAGTCTGTGACCTAAATGGTCTAGTGTGTGTAAGAAAGGGGTTTGTGTGGTAAGGCTTTGCTAGGCTCCTTTAAGTTCAAATTAATGTTTGAAGTTTGAATTTATTTAATTTTTACCATTGGTTGGTTTCAATTCAAATGGTTTAGTGGTTTAATTTCCCTTTTTGTTCATTTTATTTGGTTAAAGTAATATTTAAGTTTTCAAGAATGAGAAATAGAATGAATTTTATTTTTAGGCAAAACTCACTTTATTCCACATTCTAAATCCTAATGAGATTTTCAAAAGTCTAACTAAGATCCTTAAATATCTTAATTAATCCTTTTGATATAATTTATGTTTGGATTTGATTTATGTTATTTCATTTATTTGAATGGCTTTATTTGATTTAATTTGTTTCATTTATTTCATTTTGAATTAAACTATGTGGGTTTCATTTGATTTGGTTCATGTTAATTTAAAGATTTTAGATTAAAGTTTGATTTTATTCAATTTAATTTTAAGTTATTAAATCATGGATTTGTAAGCTTTAAGGTTTAAGTTCATTAATATGAATTAATACCTTAAGTTTGTTCATAGATTAACCTAAAGTACTTAGGTTAATTATTTGATCGATTTAATTGACCTAAGTTTTAGATTAATTCTTAAATTCAATAGAGATGAGTGGTTTCATTAAATTTTATTGATTGAGTTTAAGTATAAGTTAATTAATAATTTTATTAGCCTAAGATTTTATTTCATTATCCAAGATTGAATTTGATCACTTTAATTATCTTGGGATATTTAGAAGTTCCTTAATAGTTTCACGATGTTTAATTGAAATTGATTTGAATTACCATTTTATTTAATATAATTAATTTTCTTAACCTAATATTTGATTAACATTTGACCAAAGAATTTAGAAATTTAATAACTCCTAATCTAGAAATCAATTAGGATTGAAATTGTTTTGGCAAGTGGGCCAATTTCAAGTGTTCAAAATTTCATCTTGATTAAATTTGTAAATAAGGAGTAATTAGAGCTTTAATTATTTCATTAAAACTTAAATTAGGCCTAATTTTTTAGAGATTAGGATTTTATTTTTTTATAAATTCTTCACAAATATCTTTCCAATGAGGGTTATTCATAATTTTTTTGGTTGATTTGATTTATTATGATTTAATTATATTCACATTATTTAATTGAATTATTTAATTTATTTAATTGTCTAATTAGGTCAATTTAAGGTAGATTTAATTGAGTTTAAGTGATGTTTTAATGTTCCTTGTAGTTCATTAGTGTGATTTATGATTGTTGATTAAAATTCTAATTATTTCATTAAGGATTAATTAATTTGATAAATTTAAATGTTAAGCATATGAAATTTCCTTTGAATTCAGAGAATTAAATCACCAAAAATTTATCTAATGTGTATTTTAAGCTTAATTTTATTTTCCCAATGTTTCAAATTAATTGGATTATTAATTTGAGGGTAATTAAGTTTAATGTTTTTCAATTAAACCTTAATTAAGGGGAAAATAATAAATAAAAATTAGGGATTTTAATTTCTATGGATTCCTCTCATCAAGATGAATCCATGGAGCCCTCATTTGCATTTTTTTATTTTTCTTTGATTTTCTATGATTTTTATAAATTTTATGTATTTTTTAATTATTTAAACAAATAAATAACGGTATTTAAATTGCAGAGTCCACACGGTGCGGTGCATGTTACGCTATGTGGTGTGTCTACATGTGGCGTCCGTTAGTGGTCCGCGGATCCCACGTGGCAGGTTGTCATTTGCAGGAGATCTGGACCATCCAATAGAAGATCGGACGGTCCGAATTGATCCTGTAGTTCCTAAGCACAAAAATCATTCGATCCATCTAGATCTGGATCACCCAATCCAAATACACGGATCGGATGGCGGAGTGCTCATCTCCTTCATTTCTTGTAGGAAGAGAGTCCATCTTGTTTTGCTAATATCTTTTGATCTAACATAATCACACAATTTCAATTCTACGATCGTTGAAGGAAGTCCTATAATTCTATACGGTTGGATCAACTTGGGGATCCAATTTCCTTCACTGCTTAAAACAAAAAAAGCATAGGAGAAAATGAAGGCGTTAATGGCAAACCTAGATTGGGATCTCCGATGGCGAGGTCGATTCCATTTGCATTAGATCAATGCAACGAGCTCAAGGCTGGAGTTTGATGGCTTGTTTTCATGTGGTTTGCCCCCTTGGTTGAGTTTTAGCTTGCAAATTCCAATTTGGTCATTCCCCGGCTTCCCATCACAAAAGATGGTGAGTGAGGGCTAGATTTAGATTGCCTCGAGCTATAGAACATGTGTGTGACTTCAATTTGAGGTGAACTCCACTCCCTTGGATTTCACCATTAAAAGGTATTCAGTTTTGCATTATTCATCACCTTGTTGGTGACAAATTGGCCGATGAGAGGTCACATCTAGCCACGAGAATGTTTTGGAATGAATTGGGAGAGGAATCAAGCTTCCCTTCCTTGGTTTCCACTCTTGGCCGAAAAAAAAACTCCCCTTCTCTTCCTCTTCTTCTCTTTTCTTTCTTCCCTTGGAGAAGTCAAATCCCTCTTGGCTTTTCCCTTTGATTGCCTGCCTTCACTTGAAGGCAGCCACCCTCTTAAGAGGTGGATGGTTTGGCATGGGAAGAGGTGTTGTGGGATGAGGTGGGAAGAAGGGAGTTTGCATTTTTCTTCTTCCCATTTTCTCCTTTTTTATGATTATGGCATCACATAGCCCTAGACTAATGTGTGCTGCCCATTTTGAGTTTACATTTAGAGTACATTTGATTTAGGTTGGAGTTTGAGTCCAAATCAGGTGCATTGATTTTAGCTTGAACCAATTTCAAAATCAATTCAAAGGAATTTGAAATTAAGTTTAATTTGAATTTTAATTATTTTGGATTAATGATTAATTGATTTAGAGTTTAATTAGTTGATTTTAAATTTTATTTACTTGAATTAATTAGATTTTATTTAAGTTAATCCAAATTGAAAATTTAAGTTGATTTCTAACAATGTGATTATCAGTACTTAGGAAGTTTCTAATTGAAATTAGAGCCTCTTAATTATTGATTTCATGTTAATATTAACTTCATTCAAAAATGAGGTCAATAAATGGACCCCCAATATGTATAGTGGATCAGATAGAATACACTGCACATATTGGTGTTGACCAGATTAATCAACATACAAGCATAAACTTAGGGTTCCAATTCATGATTTTGATTTTTGATTTGAATTTCTGTTTAGGTTTTGATTGTGAAAGATAGGTATATGTATACCTATCTTTGCTTTGGAGGTGTGATTCATTCCTAGAAACTTAACTCTTTGGGTTCTATGAATAGGAAATGGAACCAAAGAATGATCCATATGATTAGCTAATAAGATGGAAAGAGGAACCATTCCCAATGCAATCACTATGCTCAAAAAAGATGCCTTCAAAGGACTTACTCTTAATTGAGAATAGTGGTGATCCATATGATTAGCTAATAAGATGGGGTCGTTAAGGGCATGGTCCATCCTAGTTTGCTAAAGAGAGGAGAGGGGTCTTTAAAGACATGATCCAATACTCAAAATCTATGCTAAAGAGAAGAGGCCTGAAATGCTTGATCCTAATCAGTAGCACTTCGACTACTAAATAGGGGTCACATGGACTTAATCCTATTTGAGTAGTCCAAAGAAATGGGGCCTTCAATGGCTTGATTCCATTCCTTAGAAATTTGAATAGGAATCGAACTGGGGGACTTACTCCTATTTGATTAGCTAATAAGATGGGGTCGTTAAGGGCATGATCTATCCTAATTAGCTGGAAAGAGGAGAGTGGTCCTTAAAGGCATGATCCAATCCACAAAATAGGATGCCAACTAGGGGACTTACACCTATGTAGGATCTTGGGTTCTTACTCTATGTGATTAGAAAGAATGCCTTAGAACTTACTTCTTTTCGATTAGAATGGCGGGGACTTATATCTTTTGGCAATTAAAAGGGGTCATAAAGAATCCAATCTAAATCATGTGTAACATGAAAGGGGTCACATGACTTGATCCAATCATATACAAAAATAGGATGTGTCTGGGACTTACTCTTAGATTTAGAAAGAATGTCATGGGAATTTATATTTTGGCTATTAGAAAGGAGTTATAGAGACTTGATCCAATCTAAATTATTTATGTAACATGAAAGGGGTCATAATGACTTGATCCAATCATGTACACAAAAAGGATGCGGGACTTACTCTAGATGATTAGAAAGAATGTTGACTAAGGGACTTATATCTTTCTTAGAAAGGGTTCATAAAGAGTTGATCCAATCTAAATGACATGTAACATGAAAGGGGCCTTGATGGCTTGATCCAATCATGTACACAAAAGTAGGATCTTCGGGGACTTACTCTAGATGATTAGAAAGAATGCTAAGGGACTTATCTTTCTGGCTATTAGAAAGGGGTCATAAAGACTTGATCCAATCTAAATGCTAGTGTAACATGAAAGGGGCCTTGATGGCTTGATCCAATAATGTACACAAAAGTAGGATGTTGACTAGGGACTTACTGCTAGATGATTAGAAAGAATGCCGACTAAGGAACTTAAATCTTTCTGGCTATTAGAAAGGGGTCATAAAGACTTGATCCAATCTAATCGCTAGTGTAACATGAAAGGGGCCTTGATGGCTTAATCCAATCATGTACACAAAGTAGGATGTCGACTAGGGACTTACTCTTAGATGATTAGAAAGAATGACGACTAGGGACTTATATGGTCATAAAGAATTGATCCAATCAAACTCTCCTGTGTAACATGGAAGGGTCCTTGATGGCTTGATCCAATCATGTACACAAAAGTAGGAATGGTGCCATAAAGGGCTTGATCCAAACCTACAAAGATAATTTTTTATGGGAATGGTGCACGAAGGCTTATTCCAAACCTAGAAGGACATGAGAAAGGTGCCACATAGGGCTTGCTCCCATCTTGAGTCATGTGTAGGAAAGGTGCCACATAGGGCTTACTCCTAACCTATGGATATGGATGAGGAAAGAGTTAAAATGACTTAATTTCTAATCCTCAAAAGTTTTGACTAATAAGAAAGTCTCATAGACTTAATCCTTACTTGATTAGTCTAACTTGATGAAAGGGTAATGGAAGGTTTGATTCTATTTCTTGATTTAACTAATACTCTTACACATGAAGAAGTTTAGTGAAGAAGGTTTCAAAGAGTTGGAATTTATTTTTGAGGGAAAACATGGGTATATTTTGGACCAAATGCTTTACTATGCCATGAGCATAGAAGTTCATCATTTTTCCTTTTATTTTAATTTTTTTTCAAAGTTACAATGAACCATGCTAGATGTCTAGCGCACTGAAGGAATGACATCATAGGGTACTAACCTGAAAATTCTACCTCTTTGTGCTTGCATGTGACTGTGTAGTTGTTTAGGCAGTAAGAACCAAAGTCAACCAATTCTTCTTAAATGGAATTTCATTTTCTTTTTGTTTAAACATGTATGTCATTTTAGCTTTGTTGACATGAATCTATAGCTTTTAAGTCCTTCTCTTAGATTCAATAAAGATCAAAAGATTCCTTTAAAGCTTTCTAAAGTGAATGAGAATCAAAATAATCTTTTGGATTCTCATGAAAACACAAAGTTTTTTTATCCCTAATTAATAAGAAAATTGAAAGGATTAACTTATTAGAGAAATTAAGATTCTCCTAATAAGTTTGAAATTGAATTTCTTCACTTGATGTATAGCTTTTTTAAAGGATTTATGAAATAAAATTTCATAAATATCTTTGATTAATTTCTTATTTTTGCATTTTTTTGATCCTTCTACGTTTTACTACAAGGTCTTTGAAATTACTTCAAAAGTAAATTTCAAGACTCTATATATAGTAATAGGATTGTTCTTCAAATCATATTGAAGTTTCTTTTATTTTCTTTTCTTCTTTGGCAAGATTTTCAATATAACCCTCTACCTAATTGAAAGTGGGATTATAAGAAATCTTCATCATGACCTATTTTGTTAAATTGTCCCAGTATGCTGAGGCAGAATGATATGAATCTATAACAGAGAATTCTTGTAAGGATTTTAATGTAATATCATATCATATGCAATTCTTCTTTTCTATTAATTTTAATTTGACAATTTTTGATAAGTTATCCTTAAGAAGGATAATCTTATGCATGAAAGTCTTTTTTTCTTATTTTGAAATGAAACATGGGTAATATGAACCCATTTTCAAAATAAAGATTCTACCCTAGTCCCAAGATGTGGGTCATATAATGATGTTAGCTAACCAAGAAGAATATTTTCTTCTTATGTATACATCATTTTCTATTTTAATTTAGCAAAAATTAGCTTTTCTTTTGGAATTTGACAACAATCGTCAAGGGACTTAGTTTATTGAAATGGAATCAAGCTTAAGTTTATAGATCGCTACATTTGGAGATCAATTCAATTTATTTCCAGATAAAGTAGTCTTTAAACCCAAAAGATAGCTTGATCAAATCATCAATAACTAACTCATTAAATAGTTAGATCATTGATATCAACTTATCAATTATGGAATTGGATTTTTCTTCAAATTCTAAGGGTGCATCCTAAACTTGAAGACTATATAAATCTCTAGACACATCTAAACAAAATTATTGCAATGCGTTAGAGTGCCTTTTGAAAAGAAAATTAAGACCCAAACTACTTAAGCTTTTAAACTTGCAATGGATCTATGACTCCATAACTTTTCTTATTTATGGTTATAGGCCACTTGTAATGGAATCGAGTATACTCAATGGTTTGCCATAAAAGGATATGGACCCCGGAAAGAAGATCCACTATCTTTCTTTTAACCTGCGAGCTCACCCAATCATGGCAAAGGCTAAAATGACAAAGTATGAGATATCTGCTTATTTTTTTTGTTCAGGAATAATTTTTTGACTTCTAACCTACCACTTTGTTTTGATGAGAAGTTTAAAGTTAAAATGTCCATTTACATTAGGTATTTTCACTTCTTTTGAAATGGAATCAGAGTATACTCAATAGAATCTTTGATATTCAAAAGATATGGACTCTGAAAAAGAAGATCCACTATCTTTTATTTAACTTACCAAGTGAGCTCACCCAATCATGGCAAAGGCTAAGATGACAAAGCATGAGATATCTGATTATTTTTGTTTAGCTAGGGATAATTTTTTTTAACTTATAACCCTACCACTTTATTTTGATGTGGAGAAGTTTAAAGTCAAAAATGTCCACATGCTTAGAAATTTTAGACTTCATCATTTTTCTCTTAGATATAGTCCTTCCATCCCTTTACTTTTCCTTCTTTCTTTCTTTTGATAATATTCTTTCATTTCTTTATGAAAGGTTACAGTTGGTAATTTTCCTAGTTACAAGATTCACTAAGAAGATAGATGTATTTACTCATTTCCATAACATTTCACTCTTTGTGAAATGACTCCACTA
Organism: Cymbidium sinense; assembly: GCA_021442155.1. NCBI lineage: Eukaryota > Viridiplantae > Streptophyta > Magnoliopsida > Asparagales > Orchidaceae > Cymbidium > Cymbidium sinense. The sequence goes on from CM038215.1 coordinate 151,508,005, forward strand.
AATGATTTGCTAGGAAATTTGATGTATTTGACTTTTTGTCCAAATACAATATTTTATTGATTGACTTTTTGATATGATTCAAGTATTTGCTTGATTGATCATATAATATGATCCAACATTTCAATTTCTTTTTCATCTTATCGTGGAACAACAAATCTAGTAAAGCCATTTAAGATTGGTAAAAATGACTAAAGATGTTACACTTGAATTCAAAATTATTTAGTGGAGTGAGTCATTTAAGATTGGCATAATGACTTCCTTGAAAACTTTACACTTCAAAATTTTCTATTAGAATCAAATATTTAGTGAGGTCATTTACTAAGTAATGATATTCCTAAAGACTCAACACTTTAGGATGAATATGAACATCCTTCCATAATCAATATGTTTCTTCTTTTCTTTTCATTTGATTCCTTTCATTTTTCTTATTTGGGTGGATAGGACCATCCAAGAGCATTTAAAGATGTTTCATGAATTCCTAAGTTTCTCTTTTATGTTTGAATTTTGTCTTCAATCAACAATGTGATTGAAATTAAGTCTTTTCTAGGTTGAGTTTTATAATTGAATTTCATGAAGCTGAAAACTTCTTTCTTTATTTGATTGAATTTATATGGCACCATCTTATCAAATCTTGATTAGAATTGAGCCTATATAAATTCACTTTCATGTTTATAATTGATGTTGATCGATGCACTCAACATATATTTTTTTGGAAATTTTTCTTCTTTGAATTTTCACATCTAAAATGTCAATAAGTTCTTAGTAGTCTATCTTCATCATAGAAGATAACCCTTGAACCTTTTCATGGTGGAATGCCACATCAGGAAATCACTTATAATTAAGTAAGAAAAATTATATGATTATGTAATGTCTTGCTTTACTTTCATTTATTTTCATTTATTTTATTTTATTTCATATTCATTTTATTTTAAATATTGCATTATGATGCTTGATTTTGCAAGCAACTTCTCTAAGATGGGCAAAACATCACATTTTGAAGTTGACTAATTTGCCATTTTATTTCAATGTCATTTGAGGTGGTATAACTCTACCATTTTGAATTTGATTTCAAGAATTTCCTTTTTTATATAAAAGGGAAGGTCTAACTCTATCTTTAATAGATCAATAGACCTCATGATCTATTCATTTAGAGGATCATCATTTAAAGATGACCCTCTAGGGTAGATGTTGTGCTATTAGAAAGTCAAGTTTGATTTGCATTCTTTTATAGCACATATAAGATTAAAGGTAATCTCATCTTGCAAAATCTTTGACCACCATACTTGATAATAAGACAATGTCAAATAGGTCATAAAACATTGAAAAGGATTCTCCTTAGATTCACTTTGTATTGAAAGAAAGTATATAATGGCTTAGTCTATAGAAAACTAGGCTTTCTTCATTCATTTGGATTGATAAAGTCCTAAGTGATTTATCTATCAACTAACCAGATGTAAGAATTTTATACTTTCACTATGAGAGATTGAAATATCACCCTTAGGACCCAATCCTAAGATCATGATTTCTTTAGAAGGATTAAACTCTTTATTTATTTTCTTTTCATGATTTAGCCTTAAAATTAATTAAAGCTATTCATGAAATATCATTTCATTTAATGAGAGAAGACTCCCATTAAGGAAGTTGATTTAAATTTATTATGTTTAGATTTTAGTCATTTCAACTTTAACAAGAGATTTAGAATTCTCTTTCGCTGCCCTTTTTTTCTTCTATTGATTAGTAGCAAAAGTGAACCCTACCACTTTTATTTGTTATGTCATATCATCGTCCTCTTTTGACTTTCTCCTAAACTCTTAAGAATTTAAGGTTTTGAAAAGGTCTAAAAGAGGGTTACCTCCAAGTCACTCCTTAGATTGGCCAACAACCAATTTTCAATATTCTAGTGGACTTGTGGAAAAAAGTTAAGATTAAATTTGCATTTATGTAAATTTTCTTCTATAAGAATAGAAGATTTACATTTAGTTCCTTAATCAACCTCACTTTGGTCAATAAGGCATTATTTTGGGATGATTTTTTTTGTTTTTATCCTTCTTTTCTAAATGCAATTCAAACTTCAATCATGGTGGTAAAGGGAAATAGGCACAACTATGCCTCCTTTTGATTTAATTTTCTCGATTTGAAGGAACTCCTTCATTTCAATTTACATCCTTAGGTGTTTTGACACCTTTGAATGTAGTAGAACAAAGGGTATCCATTCAATGACCCTCCTCTTTCTCTTTAGCTCTAGTAGAATGCCAAAGTAAGATCAAGGATAAGTTTAACTTTGAGACTTTATTTTTGGAGATTTGCTTTTCAAAATTTGAAGTACTTTTCATACTTTTTAAATTTAACAACTCTTTTCCATATTAGAATGGTTTCAAATCTATCTTTGACTAGATTTAGGTCATCATAGAAATGACTTGATTTTTATTTATCTCTTTCACCTCTCATTTTACTTGATTTGGTTTTAGGACCCAATCATTTAACTATGACAAATGAAGAGTTCTAGAACCTCTATTGATGTTGGATAGGCTCAGAATGGAGAGGTATCCAAATGTAAAGAAAGGTACCCGACCGTGAGTGGCACTAGTACACTATCGATATATAGAAATAACCCTTTATATTTAAAGATGGAGAGAGGAACCATTCCTCAGCGGAGTTGCCAGAAAATATGTTGGTATTTTCTCTAGAATAGAGAAAAGAAATGACACCACATAGAGTTTAGGAATATTTTATTTAGATGACCAAATACATCATTAAGGAATAAACATATTATCTCGAAAGATAAACATGCTCTAATGGATTGATCATTTTCAATAAAAGACTCCTAAGGCTAATGGGTCTTTGTATACTAAAGTATTTTCCCCAACTACATGGAAAAGTAGAATGGTTTTATTTTATTATGGGATCATGGTTCCTATAAAGGCAAGCCTCTATAGTTAATTACATCTTAGGAAGGGTCTCTTCCTAAGAATACTCATTAAAGAAATAAGTGGTTATACCTAAAGACTACTAAGGTAGCTTTCAAAGGATTGATTTTGGAAAATTCAATTGAGAGGTCCAAATTGGAGAGAGTTATTTTCAAGAGTCAAATGGAAAGTAGAAATGTCTATTGATATTGGGATAGAGACATTTCAACTATCCTATGATTGGGTTTTCAAATTTGGGATTTAATTTTAGATTTTGAGTTATCATTTTCTTAGAAATCTAGGGCTTAGATTCTAGATACAAGATCAGAAATGCCTAGGGTTGAAGACTTATTCCTAAAAGGATGCTTGAACCTAGTCTGGGTGCTTCACACATGTCAAATGCTCAACCTAATTTTCTATTAGAATCATTGGCCATTCTCCTCACTTGAGGGAACTAACCTATCCTGACTTTTGGACTTACAACCTGGAGAAGGTCACACCCTAACACCCAAGCATTTTAAAACCATGAGGCTAAGTCATATGAATGCAAGATGGTTGGGCTATTGTATTTAGGAAAGAAATCTATGAACCTAGACTCACTCTAATCCCTAAGATCATGTAGTGTATGAAGATGCATCTAACTAATGCATATTTTTTAGATTTTATGAATTTTGACTCAAGATTCATTTAGGTCATAAGAATGCAATTTATGCCTAATGCATGCAATTAGAAAAAGATTATGGGCCAAATCAGAATAGAAGAAGGTGTTCTTCCATCATAGGCTCTCAAAGGTCAAGCCCAAGTTCTCTAGCAAGATGGAAGTCCTTTAATAAAAACATCTAGCTAAGGGGTTTCTATAAATTTTATCTTGCTTTAATACAGGCTTTTATATGAAGATTATGAGTTATATTTATTTTATATTTTGATTGATTTAGTTGGGTAGAAAATTTAGTTTATCCTATGAGCCTATGTCCATACATATCACAAAGACAAACAACACAGAAAGAAACTAAAGAAAAACATGTTATTTCTATTGTACACCCAAAATAAATCAAACCAAATTAAATTAAAAAAAATAGGCCAATGTGGTGGGCACGTACACTCTAAAGAAAAAAATGGGCGAAGTTCGACCTTATACAACTACCTAGAACTATAAGTTTAGATCTATGGGTCTTCTTTCCAGAAAAGTCTCCTTCTTCAGGGACATCCATCGGGCTCCACAAGGGACCACTGCACCATCTCCTGGTTGGGTCAACTCCTACTAATCCTAGACCCCATAGATCCTAACCTAATTCTAAGCTCAAATTTACATTTAAAATTCAAAAGAAATTTTAAGCCCTACAAAACAGATGTTAGGAAATACACATAGCAAACAAAGCATCACAAACATAGGCTTAACATTAATTGCTTGTCAAGCCCACCTGACCTATGGACTATGTTAAGGGATTTTTAGCACCTACAAGCAAACAATAATTTTATGATTTATTTATTACAAGATCCCTTTAACACGCCCCATAGAAAAATAGTGTTAAATCTAAAAAGAATGCCTAACCATCCTTCTAACGAACAAACAAGCCTGCATCCAATCTAACACAATACACCACATACATGTGAAGCACAACACGTAAGATTAAAGAAAATCTAATGATCTAACCTAGATCTAAAGTCCATGACCTAAGTAATCTAATGTGTGTAAAAGTGGAGTTTGTGTGGTAAGGCTTTGCTAGGCTCCTTTAAGTTCAAGTTTAAGTTTGAAGTTTGAATTTGTTTAATTATTTTTTTTTTTACCATTGGTTAGTTTCAATTCAAATAATTTAGTGATTTAATTTCCTTTTTATGTTCATTTTATTTGGTTAAAGTAATATTTAAGTTTCCAAGAATGACAAATAGAATGGATTTCATTTTTAGGAGAAACTTACTTTATTTTACATCATAAATCCTATTGAAGTTTCCAAAAAATCTAACTAAGATCCTTAAGTATCTTAATTAATCCTTTTGATGTATTTTATCTTTGGATTTGATTTATGTTATTTCATTTGTTTGAATTACTTTATTTAATTTAATTTGTTTCTTTTTTTCATTTTGAATTAATCTATGTGGGTTTCATTTGATTTAGTTCATGTTAATTTAAAGAGTTTAGATTAACATTTGATTTGATTCAATTTAATTTTAAATTATTAATTGATGGATTTGTAAGCTTTAAGGTTTAAGTTCATTAATATGAATTAATACCTTAAGTTTGTTCATGGATTAAGCTTAACATAAAGTACTTAGGTTAATTATTTAATCTGATTTAATTTACCTAAGTTTTAGATTCATTCTTAAATTCATTAGATGAGTGGTTTCATTAAATTTCATTGATTCAATGTTTACGATTTAAGTTTATTAATAATTTTATTAGCATAAGATTTTCATTATCTAAGATTGAATTTGATCACTTTAATTATTTAGAATATTTGATAAATTAATAATTTTCTTAACCTATTTGATTAACATTGACCTAAGGATTTAGAAATTTAACAACTCTAATAGAATCAATTGGTATTGAAATTTTCTAGCAAGTGGGGTTACATGCCAATTTTATGTTAAAGTTTCATCTTGATTAGATTTGTAATTAGGAGTAATTAGGTTTTAATTATTTTATTAAACCTAAATTAGGCCTAATTTATTGAGAGATTCATTAAGGGTTTTATTTTTCATAAATTCTCACTAAAATATCTTTCCAATGAGGGTTTATTCATAATTTTGGTTAACTAGTTGATTTATTATGATTTAATTTAAATTCAAGTTATTTAATTGAATTATTTAATTCATTTAATTGCCTAATTAGTCAAAAGGATTTTATGTTTAATTGAGTTTAAGTGATGTTTTAATGGTCAAAGTTCATTAGGGTGATTTAAGGTTAGATTAAAATTCTCTAATTATTTCATTAAGGATTAATTAATTAATTTAAAGGTTAGGCATATGAAATTTCAATTTTCTTGAATTGAGAATTAAATCCCCAAAATTATCTAAGGTGTGTTTATGCTTAATTTCATTTCCCCAAAATTTCAAGTTAATTGTATTATTAATTTGAGAGTAATTAGTTTAATATTTTTCAATTAAACCAAATTATGGAAAAATACCAATAAAATTGAGATTTTAATTTCTATGGATTCCTCTCATCAAGATGAATCCATAGAGCCATTTGCATTTTTCTAATTTTTTTGATTTTCTATGATTTTTAATTTTTCTTTTTTAATTATTTAAACCATTAAATAACAATATTTAAGTGGTGGGGTCCACGCGGCACGGCGTGTCATGTGCCTATGTGGCGCGTCTGTATGTGTGGCATCGTGTCAACCTAGATCATGCTGATGATCTGAGCCCAACAAGATCGGACGGTCCGGATTGATCCCACATTTCCTAAGGGGGAAAATTGTTCGGTCCGCCTAGATCTGGATCGTCCGATCCAAATACATGGATCGAATGGCGGAGACCTCGCCTCCTTCATTTCTGAGAGTCGAAACCATCCATCTTATTTTGCTAATATCTTTGATCTAGGCAATGAAATCACATGATTTCAATTGTGCTAATGATCGTGAAAGAATTCTTATGATTTTATAGGTTGGATAAACTTGGGGATCCAACATTCTTTCACAAAGCTCCAAACTGAAAAGCATAGAAAAAGGTACGTTAATGGAGAACTTGATTTGCAATCTTGGCAAATTGATTCCATTTTCTTTAGATCAATGAACGAGCTCATGGGAGTTTGGTGGCTTATTTCCATGTGGTTTGCCCCTTGGCCGAGCTTTAGCTTGCAAAGTTTCTAGCTTCCCATGCCAAATAAGGAGAGTGAGGTTCGATTTGGATGCCATGAATGTGTGTGTGACTTTAGTTTGAGGTGAATCCATTTGATTTCACCATTAAAGGGTGCTCATTTTCCACTATTCATCACCTTGTTGGTGATGAAAGGGAGAGGTGCTAAGCATCTTCTCTAGCTCAGAATTTTGGAGTAAATTGGGAGAGGAATCAAGCTTTCCTTCCTTGGTTTCCACTCTGGAAGAAAAGAAAACTTCCTTCTCTTCCTCTTGTTCTCTTTTTCTTTCTTCCCTGAGAAGTCAAATCTTAGTCCCTTGATTGACCTTCACTTGAAGGCAGCCCATCCTCTTAAGAGGGGATGGTTTGGCAAGAGATGTTATGGGATGAGGTGGGAAGAAAGGAGTTTGTATTTTCTTCTTCCCATTTTCTCCCTTTATATGATTATGGCATCACATAGCCTAGACTAATGTGTGGTTCCCATTTTGAGTTTATTTGGAGTACATTTGATTTGGGTTGGAGTTTGAGTCCAAATCAAGTGCATTGATTTTAGCTTAAACTAATTTCAAAATCAATTCAAAGAAATCTGAAATTAAGTTTAATTTGGATTTTAATCATTTTGAATTAATGATTAATTGATTTAGAATTTAATTAATTAATTTTAAATTTTGTTTAATAAATTTTAATTTGAATTATTGGATTTTATTTGAGTTAATCCAAATTGAAAATTTAAGTTGATTTCGGACACAAGTGTAGTATCCTAAGTACTTAATGAGTTTCTAATTGAAATTAACCTCCTAATTACTATTTCATGTTAATATTAACCTCAATCAAAATGAGGTCAACATAATCTATGGTTTATATCTCCCCTAGTCCATGTCTTTCTTTATTTCTATTTCTTTTTTTCTTTCTTATCCCTCTGGGGATCTTGACTTGATTCACATAAATGGACTTGTTTGTTTTGGGAAAGAAAATAGGTTGCATCCTCATATATCCCAAGCTCATGAATTGTGAAGGGCTTAAGATCTCCTTTGATGCAGTACTCAATCCAACCTCATGAACTTCATGCACTGATGTAGAGAAGATGGAACTGTGTTGTTCTCATGTATCCACAGTCTCTAAAGCAAAGCATTGAAAGATGTATCTGAGTCAATGATATAAAACTTAGCTTCAGCCTTCTAGCCATCTATCTCTAATGGCAACACTATTGAGCCTAAGGCCCTCTCGTCTTATTCATTGAATCCTCTTAACATTATCCTCTCCTTTTGGAGTTTAAAGATGTCCATCCTCAAGTAGGGTTCTTAAACTCTAATGTTGACTGATGCATCGTGGTCAACCAAAACTCCTGATAACCTATTTCTTCCAACATCTGCTATATGTAAAGAGGGTGGTTATGTTTGGTCATTCCTAGAAGCAAGATCACTGAATGTAACTCCTAAGATGTCCTTTGAGCTGTATGCCTCCTCTTTAGTAGTGCTCAGCTGAGCTAAGCATATCTCTGGGTCAAGAAGAGCCTTGATTAGTGATTTTCTCATCTCTTTGGATAAGATAAGGGCGTCATATATGCTTAACTTAGCTGATAACTTTCTAAGATGTGCTAGAACATTGTAATCAACTCTGACTTGGTCCTCCACAAGCATATCCATGGGTGGAGCATCCGTGGAGGGTTATCTCACTAGAACCAATGACTTGTTTACTTATCAAGAGGTGCTACCTAGGAGGTAGAACTTGTCATTAAGTTGACTTCGGACTTCTGGAATGATGAACTTGTGAAAGTTCTATCTTCTCATCGGACATACCTACAGCTTCTCCTATGAGATCCTTGAGTCATGACTCCAAATCAATTTCAAGAGGTGAACCCATTGATTGAAAAGGAAAGTCCGATTTTAATCAAGAGATGGATCAAAATGATTAGAGCTATATTATTATTTTCTAGACTTGAAGAGTTTTCAAGAGGAATAAAATCTAGAGTATTATAAGTGGACAAGATGTAAGTGAAAGCTTTCTTCATTTATTTTTTTTAGGAGGTACATGATAAATCTAAAAAAGTAAGCAGGGTAAAGGATTTAATGCCCTTGTTCGCTGATACAATGCTCCTGTTGGCAGAAGAGGAGCTAGTGAGGAAGATGTAGTAGCTGCAACTGTGGATAGAGTGCTAGACTCAGATGGTGGTTATGCTACTGAACTATCTCAGACAAGTAAGGTGGACTATTGATGCTATTGCTGGGCTGTCACCTTCTTCAAGTTGTCTTTGGCAACTTACAAACTTTCCTTAATGTTGGAGGTTTGAGCTACCTCACGCACCTATAGAGAGAGTTTCTTAATTTTAGAAACTACCTTTTTAGAGATTCGGGATAAAGACATATCCCAACCTTCTTTAGTCTTAAGAGGATCACAGATTTTCCTAAGAATTACCCTACTAGAATTAGAAGGTTGTTCTACCAAGTATTCCTATGCTAACTACAGTTATAGCTCAAGTCCCTTAAATGTAATACAATTCTCAAGACATGACTAATCATGTGGTAGGGTAATAGTTGGGATCATTACTGCCACATCTTCCACCTGGCTCTAATTGAATTCAAGCTTCTTTAAGAGATTCTTAAAGATTTTCCTAACTACCTCCCTCTTGAATGAATATGGCTTATTCAATCTATCAAGAAGAGTGTGGGTAATATACCTAGGGATAAGAAATATGGTAGAGATGTGGAATTAATGGCCATTATGGCAGCTGATATGACGGTCGAGGTGGTGGTATAGGAGGTGAAAAAAGAGGCTGTTGAGCTTGAGGTCTCTCATACAAGACTCTGTGTTTCCCTTACCACTAATACAACTATCTTGTCACCTTTATGGCTGAGATGATTGCTGAAAGGGTAAATTTGACTTTGGCTAGCGCCAATTAGTTCTCTTGATGGTAAAGTCCATGAGCATGAAGCCGGCATGAATATTCTTGAGAATGGTCAAAGCAACATTTTATTATTTTCAACAAGAAATCATAATAAGAGGTTCTTTAACTAGTAAAGTCCCCACAATTTTCATAACCAATTAAAAAAATTTTCAATATCTATAAAAGTCTCTTGCATCATTTATATATTGCAATAAACACAAAAATGTGATAGGTGCTGTTCTCATATCAAAATTTTGAAGGAAGGCCACACAAAACTCTTAGGTGTTGAACTACATCAAATTCCTCTATAGTCTACCCTTAGATGAGCTTCCCCGAGCTTGCACCATCGCTTCCTTCACTTACTACTCTACCATATTCTTGATATCATTATCATGCATGGAGGTGACATCTGTAACCTTCCTATGCAAGCTACCAACATCATCCTCTGCAGGAGTGCACCTAGGATGCTTTAAGGTATGTACCAACTCTGGACAGTCAGCTATCATGGGAGAGGGTTGTGAAACTAGGGCTAAGTTTTATAATATTGAAACCACTGCCATCAACTCCTCAATATTTTTTCCCCATCTTGTCAATGTGATCATCCATCTGTTTGAGCTGGTGGAGGAGGTGCTGAGTCGAGTGAGAAGTGTCACCTTCCTCAAGCATATCACCTTCCTGGCTAAGCTAATCCCACTGTAAGGATCCCCGTGTATCAACCATGTGGACCTCAGATATGTCATCCGACATGTCATCCTCATCTAGATCAAAGCTGACCTATCCTCATTCTGTTATGAGTGGTCACTCCCAAAAATCCATCTCTTGGGTAAAGTATAAATATGTCATCTAGTGACTAATCTACTATGTTTGGTACATACCCAATCGATTGTTAGTTGTAGTGCTATGCCTCCTCTACATCAGACCGCCACTATCAAGACCTCCTCACCAAGAGGATCAACTATCATGGGATTGTGTCTATGTCCACTCTATCTCTATGTCATGTGGAGGTGGTGAATGACACTCTTAGGTTGCCACTCTTCCTAATTATCTGGGTAGGGGATCCAGGGAGCTCAATTTACCTCAAGTAATGGAGGATTGGGGCCATAGGATCACCGAGGGAAGGTCTTTCCCCGTATGGAGGCTTTTGAACCTTGGCGAGAGTGGTAGATGATGCAAGCTGAACTAGTGATGGTGGACGGTGAGGGGAGTGGTGTGATGGCAACACCGTGGCCTCAACTGGGATCTCTATGGTGCTATAAGAACAATCTTGTTAATGACTAGCCTACAGCATAATCGTGAAAATCCATCAAGGAGGATTGCATACCTCCATCACTCATCCTACATGGCAAATACTGAGCCTCGGTTCTCTCTCTCTCTATGGATGACCCCAACACTTGGGATCATGGAATGTCAAAAAGGTACCAAACTCGAGTGTCCCACTCTAACAGAATCAAAGTCTCCAGGGCCTTCATGCTCCCCAGTTTCAATGGGTGGTGGAGGTGAAGTGATCCTCTAGTAATCCTCCTCTCCATCTGAGGCTGAGAGGGGTGGAACCCACCACCACTAAGTGAGAGGTCTCAGGAGAACCTCACATGGAAAGCAACATCAAGCTCTGCTTGCTCATGGTCCCACAATCTCTCAATTTTGTTGTGACATGGGTTTGAGTGAAAGCAGTGAACCATACCTTGAAAGTGGAGGAGACTATCTAGGCTATGATATTTTCCCCTTTGGGGTGACCAACAAGGAGAGGTAGTAGCTATCATTGAGCTATGGGGAAACTAGACCATGTTGGAACTAACATGGGGCTTGAGAACCATTTTTCCTCTTTAATGAGTGAAACTGAAAGTTAGATGAGATATGGATGGGTGGCGTTCGCCACCTTCTCGAATGGAGAGGGCCCCTCACAGTAACAGACCCCTCAAATCCACACCAAAGTATATCAGTCGATCAATCGATTGATGCTCCAAAGCCAAATCTATACCGTAAGAGAAAGAAGATGAACTTTTGGACTCATGATGCAGAGTGGAAGATGATGATTGAAAAATCACTACATTCGTTGAAATATAATTGAGTCAGACACTTTCCTTTATGTTTGCCTTCAATCATTGACTTCTATACTTAATTTGGAATTTTAACCCATACTTAATAAATTTAGGTATGCTAAGTGGGGTTCATTGAATTTTGGAGAGATTTTTTATATTTGGAGGAGAGACTTTGACATATGATTTTGATTTAGAACCCATACTTAACCAATTTCAGTTGGTTTAGGGGGTTCAAATATTTGGGGAGACCTTTCTATATATTTGTATTATATGTCTTGTTTGAAAATTTTGATTTGGAAAACCTTTACTTAGCAAATTTAGGTATGCTAAGAAGATGTTTTGATTATATGTTTGAAGATTTTGTGAAAGTGTCTTTGCATGTGGTGGTTGGTTATATATGTGGCATATGTTGATTTGAAATGAGGCTCCTCACTTAACAAATTTGATATGTTAAGTAGGAGCCAAATGTGTTTGATATATGTTTGAAAATGAGACTCTCACTTAACAAAATTGGTAAGTTAAGTGGGAGTCATGTGTATTTATGATTTAAAAATGAGACTCTTACTTAACAAATTTGGTATGTTAAGTAGGAGTTAAGTGTGATATGATTTGAAAATGAGATTCTCACTTAATAAATTTGGTATGTTAAGTAGAAACCAAGTGTGATTTGATTTGTGTTTTGAAAATGAGACTCTCACTTAACAAATTTGGTATGTCAAGTGGATGCCAAGTGTGATTTAATTTGCTTTTAAAAATGAGACTCTCACTTAACAAATTTGATATATTAAGTGGGAGCTAAATGTGATATGATTATTATTATTATTATTTTTTGAAAATGAGACTCTCACTTAATAAATTTGGTATGTTAAGCAGGAGCCAAATGCGATTTGATTTATTTTTGAAAATGAGGCTCTCACTTAACAAATTTGGTATGTTAACTGGGAGCCAAATGTGATATGATTTGAAATTGGGATTCTCACTTAACAAATTTGGCATGTTTAGTAGAAATCCAATGTGATTATAATTTTTGAAAATGAGACTCTTACTTAACAAATTTGGTATGTTAAGTGGGAGTCAAGTATATTCATGATTTTTGAAAGAGGGGAAATCTATTTAACAAATTTGGGTATGTTAAATAGAGTTCAATTTGTTTTTATGAATTTTGGAAATGGGACTCTCATTTGACAAATTTGGGTATGTCAAATGGAGTCCAAAATATGTCTTCATTTCATGTGTGTGATTTCCTGCTTTTGGAAAGATGGAAACTTCAACTCTAGCATATGTGAAATATGTTAAGTGGAGTTTCAATTTTATGCTATGATTTTATTTGAAAATAAAATCTTCATTCAACAAATTTGAGCATGTTGAATAAAGGTTGTTATCTTCAAAAGTGTGCTTTTCAAAAAGAAAGAAACTCCAACTCTAGAATATGTGAAATATGATAAATGGAGTTTCAATTTTATGCTATGATTTTATTTGAAAATAGAATCTTCATTCAACAAATTTGAGTATGTTGGATGGAGATAACTATTTTCAAAAAGATGCTCTAAAAATGATTTTGATTTTGATTTTGATTTTGAAAAGAACCTCCATGTAACAATCATGGAGATTGTTAGATGAGATTTGGTTATGAGTTTTATGCTTTTTTTTGAAAGTTTTTTATGAGTTTTGTGCAAGATCTTTTGTTATGTGAATTTTGAAAAACTGCTTTTGGAAAATGACATTTTGTAAAATAGTTTATTTTCTTAATTATTAAAGTGAACCTTGCCTCACCAAGCTAGTTGTAAGGAGGTTCTAAATTTTTGCTATCTCCTTTCATTAGCTAATTCTATCTTTCACCTATTGGGAAATCCAATAGGGGTTTCAAGATCTACAAGGAGTGAGGTCCTAAAACTTAGAGGGTGTTGGCTAGCTTTGCTTAAGAATGAAATAAACTAAATGCCAATGGATGGAAAGAAAGTTTTGGACTCATATGAAAAGCAAGTCCACTATCGATGCTTGGCGATAACAATTGTCTACTAGAGATGGAGAGAGAAATCATCTAGGTAAAAATTTGGTGTTTGTTGATTGTGTGTATATATATATATATATATATATATATATATATATATATATATATATATATATATATATATATATATATATATATATATATATATATATCCACCTATATTCAGTATGATCAAACTGAAACTTGATCTAATACATTAAAAAAAAGTTAAATAATAATGAGATACGTGATTCAAAATAGACTGATAATTTACAGGGCTGAACTCGTCTCTTCTTTATGTGGGCAAAAATTTTAAAAAGAAAGTAATATAATAATTAAATAAATTAATATGTATACAAAAAAATATCTTAAAGAAAGAATATAAATAACTAATAAAAATAATATCATCAAATTTATGATTGGAAAATATAAATAAATAAGAATATGAATATTTAGAAAAATTAAGGGGTTAAATTGGCAATTTTTTAATGAGAGTTGGACAAAATTTTAAATTGCAAATTGAATGTGGACAAACTCCTTATAAATAACATCATCTTAAGCAAATATTAATAGTAATAATTATAATAATAATAATAATAATAATAATAATAATAATAATTAGAGAGTGCATGATTTCTCTTCTAATGTAATCATATATAAAACTTTGCTTAAAAAAATTTAGGAATTTTAAGAACAACAGTACATGTTTTATAACTCAAGTATATAAGGCACTTAATATAAAAAAGTGCAATAGATTATTTACAGAAATAATATATAAAGTTGCTTTCTTTAAGCCCTAAATCAGGTGCAAAATAGAAAGATATTTTTCTTTTTCTTTTAAGGTTTCGGCAAATTTATTTATTAAGATCGGGTGAAATTAATAAATTATCTGAATTATTAAACAAAAATTTAAATTTTAAAAGTGGATAATAGTGATCAAATAATGACGATCAAGCAATGTTGATTGTTAGTGATGATCATGACGTCGATTGTCAAGCAGAATCCTAGAATTCTTCCAATCTCTAAATTCAAGCTTCTGAATAAGGCTTTATTTGTAACCTTTGGGAGTTATATATATACATATATATATATATATATATATATATAAGGTCTAGAATAAGCTATCACATTTCTCATGTGATTCATTTGATCATAAATAAGTTATTTAATATAAGTGTATTAATGATCTCTAATACAAAAGTTCTAAAAAATTTTATTGGATTTCTCTTATCAAGATATTTGAGTTAATTATTGGTATATTAGAATTATATATCATCTATATCTACAATTAATATCTTGATATTTTTTTCAATTACATTTTAATAGCTTAATTAATGTTGATTTGCACTTGAGTTGGAATACTTTCGTTGTCATTAGATTTATTCCATTGAGATATATGATTCAACTATAAGTTTACAAAAATTAGAGAATGAGCGACTTTAAATTTGCTTCCAAAAGTTTCTAACTTAAAAATTACATCAAACTTTTTTAAAAAGAAATTATATATTTGTGCTTGTGCTTCTTTATATAGGTTTCAAGATTGTGCTAATGCTCATTAGGGCATAGTGGGTGCGAAGACACGGTTATGATGTTGTAAGACACCGCTCTCTATGCTCATTATGTCGTACTGATTAAACCAAAATAGTTTTAAAGTAGCCCCCTACACAGGAATGACACTGGAATACTGTCGAAATGTCATCGATGTTTTGATTAAATTTTGGACTTAAAAAGGGGTGTGGGGGGGAGAGGAAGAATCAAGATTCATTTAAAAAAAGAAATTAAGCACATCAAAAATAAATAATCTAAAATAAAATTTGAATGATTTGAAATCGCATTTATGCTTGTGCTTCTTTATGCAGGTGATCGAAGACTCTACTAATGCTCAATAGGGCTTAGTTGGTATGAAGACACAAGTATGTCATAAGACACAAGGTGTCGAGAACATGTGGAAGAAGACACCGCCAACGCTTATTAGTGCGTGTCGAGCCAAAATAGTTTCGTCTTATGTGGATGACACCAAAATACTGTCAAAATGCTGCCAGATTTTCTTCTGAAATTTGGGACTTAAACAAATTTAAATGAAAATCATTTAAAATACCAAGACTTACATAAACAAGCTTGAATTAAAACTCAAAGGGAAATTGAAATATAAGTGATAAATGAAAATATTAAATCTTACCTGAAATGCAATTAAACTTGTAGAATCTCTACGAAAAATTAAGATAAATGAAAACAATGAATTTAGAAGAAGGGAATATATTCTATTTATATGCACGAATGAAGGAGCTTCCTTCAATCCAAAAAAATAAAAAAAATTTATTCTAATTATGATTTTAAAATCAATGATTTCATTAATTAGGTGAAATTATCTAAATCATAAATACCTTCATGTACTCAGACATAGAGATTTAAAGTGCAAATTTTAATGTCTAAAATGGTTGCACAAGTTAAGTTGAGATTAAATAAATATGAAATTAATATCATGATCAAAAAATAAAACAATCTGAATTATCAAATACCCGCATGATCCGACACTATCAATGTTGAGTTCAAGTGTTTAAGGATCTATTTGGTTGCTTCTAGGTTTAGTCTTTGAGTGGGGATAACAAAACCTAAAAAATCTATTATAAGAATTTCAACTTAGTAAAATATCCGAGAAGCTAATTTTGTGGCGTAGATCGATCCTCTATTAGAGCTGCAGTTGATAGAATTTAGAGCACTCAAATATATTCAAATCAATCAATTAACCACCCCGATGATGACCGTGTTGATTAAAAATGTCAACTAGAGGGGATTACTACTATTTAGATTTTTTTTAAAAATTATTGTATCTCAAATTAAAATTTATAAATTCAAGTCATAGACCCAATCCTCTGCTAGCAAAATAGTAGAGTTGACACGTTGATTGAAAATCTCAACCGGAGGGGATATTATCATTAAAAGATATTTGAGCTCTAAATTAATTCATCTTAAAACTAAATTTCAATTAAGAAAACATCTGAACTAAATGAAATTTATTATTTAAATACTAAAAGCAAACAACTCATCCACCCATCCACCATCATTTGTTGGGGTTGATAGATTAAGAAAACTCTAGCTTACAAAAGAGCTAATGTCAAGTTAAATAAATCACTATATTCAAACTCAAATAATCTCATGTAGTAGGCTGGCGCCCGTCCTCTCGTCGTATGGTTGGCCGATGCTCCACATATGATGCTGATTATCGAGTCAGTCATCGATGGTTATCGCCAAATGACACCATTATATTACGTCATGACCGATGCTCCCAATGGCTCAACCCTTTGAGTTATGAATTTAGGGTATATTTGATAGGCATAAAGCCTTTTGTCGTATAGACTTTATGTCTCCTTAGATAAACACCACCTCAGGTCTACAAGGATTTCTTGAACGACCTAACTCATATGTTGCTGATGAGAATCCTTCGATCAGGTTAGGTTGACTATCTCCTTTGACTAAGTAGACTAGGAACCACGATAGCCCGGGATGACGTAACCATGGGATCTAGATCGGGCTCGTCATCATTCCACCAACCATCTGCTTTAAGCTAATGATGATGAATTTCATAAATTCTAAATCTAAATTCTAAAACTCCACATTCCTGCTACTATAAGCTATGCATTTAGCAATCTAACGACTAATCTTAATCGAAAGTTCTCTCTCACTTATTAGGAGGGGTAATTAACTATAGGTGCTTGCGCCTATAGGAAACTTGGAACTAGATCTAAAGTCCTCACAAAATGAGGGAGAAATCTCTGGGTAGTGCCTTATCTACTATTACATCTACCTTTTAAAAATTTAACCGACATTTAATCTACTCTCTTCATCGAGAGGTCGGCAAATTTTTGGAGCCCACGACTTGACTCGATTGACCACAGCGGCAACTAAATAGTCCCATAATAAATTCAAAATAGTTTGGGCAATATTAGTTGGGAAGTAGTGATCAAATAATGACGATCAAGTAACGTTGATTGCTAGTGATGGCCCTGGCATCGATTGTTATGAAGAACTATAGAGTTCTTCAAATCTCTAAACTCTCTCTAAATTCAAGCTTCTTATATATTGAAGAATGAGATTTTATTTTTAGCTTTTGAGTGTTATATTTTTTATTTTTACAAAGTCTGGAATAAGCTATCAGATTTTTCATGTTGATTCATTCAATCATAAATAATTTATTTAACATTTAAGTGTAATAATGATCTCTAAAATAAAAGTTCTAAAATACTTTATTGAATTTCTCTTATCAAGATATTTGTGTTGATTATTGGTATTTAAGAATTAGATATCATCTGTATCTACAATTAATATCTTAATATTTTTTTCAATTACATTTTAAGAGCTTAATTAATGTTGATTTGAACTTGATTGGAATACTTTCGTTGTCATTAGTTGTTTTTCATTTAGATATATGATTCAACTATAAGTTTATAAAAATTAGAGAATGAGGGACTTTGAATTGCATCCAAAATTTTCTAACTTAAAAATTTCATCAAACTTTTTACTTAATTAAATGAAATATCAAAAATTATTATGTGCTAATAAAAATTATGAAAGTATAAAGAGTTTTATATCTTAACTTCACACAAAATCACTTCTTTTGACAATGACATTTATCTAATCATTGTTGTATGATCACCATAATTTGATAGTTGTCCCATAATCATCGTCATATGACTATCATCTTCTTCTTGTTATTGCTTGGCTATCATCACTTGGCCAATATTATCTAATCATCAACACTCAGTTATCATAAATGTTTATAATTTTTACCTTCTGTCACTTTCACAATAGTCATAAGGGACAAGTCCTCAGATTTTTATTCTTTTTTTTTTCTTTTAAAAATTTTTCACATCAAAATCTTGATATCTTTTGTGCTCCTTTTATCATCAATTTGTATGTGAGATCTTAATGCAAAATTATGACATAAAATTCTCTTCATAAATTGTATAGTGTACTACAATTATTATTAATCTTTTATAATAAAATTTACTTTTTATGCACATATTTTGATGCAATTAAGATATTAAAATATTTTAAATATAATAATTTAGATGTAAGATTCCCCAAATTAATAAGAAGCTTGTAGCATTTTTATAAAGCCCCCTTCAAAAAAAAAATATAATAAAAAGTATAAAAAGCCTTTTATTAAAATATTTTTTTATTTATGATCATAAAAATATAAACATTAATAAATGACCAGATAAGCACAATCAAAACCAATTATTTGGTTTTAAAATTATCTCAAAAATCAAATCAAGTTCTCAAATACATGAAATTATTTTTCATAAGCGACTAAGAAATGAAATTATTTAGCTCAAGGCTCTTTGCTCGAAAGATTAAGGGCTTATTATAGGGTCTGTTTGTTTTGAATACTTTTGACTGTAAAGTAAAATAAATACAAGGGGATTTAAGTTTTTATGTGTTTTATATGATACAGAATAAAATTTTAGAAGTAATGTAATATATTTAGATTACCTTAAAAGAGTAAATTTTGATGTATTTTGTCCCAATGTAAAGTGTTGTGGCCTCCACCCACTGCGGCCGCCAACCCCACTGTCGAGCACTCCCCATCGGTCGCCACCACCGCCACTCATAACCCCAAAAATACTTATATTGCATTCATTCTGCCAAAAAAAAAATAAACAAACAAACTCATGTATTTATAGAGTTTTCAACTAAACAACCTAAGATAATTCAATATATTACATTTTTTTTTACACTGCAGCAACCAAATAGTCCCATAGTAAATATAAAATGGTTTGGGCAATAGTGATCAAATAATGACGATCAAGCAATGTTGATTGCTAGTGATGGCCCTGGCATTGATTGTCATCTAGAACTCTAGAGTTCTTCAAATCTCTAAACTCTCTCTAAATTCAAGCTTCTTATATATTGAAGAATAAGATTTTATATGTAGCTTTTGAGATTTTTTTTTTTATTTTGACAAAAGGTCTAGAATAAGCTATCAGATTTCTCATGTTGATTCATTTGATCATTGATAATTTACTTAACATTTAAGTGTATTAATGATCTCTGAAATAAAGTTCTAAAATAGATTATTGGATTTCTATTATTAAGATATTTGAGTTAATTATTGGTATTTAAGAATTAAATATCATATATATCTACAATTAATATCTTGATATTTTTTTCAATTACATTTTAAGAGCTTAATTAATGTTGATTTGCACTTGAGTTGGATACTTTCGTTGTCATTAGATTTATTCCAATGAGATATATGATTCAACTATAAGTTTATAAAAATTAGAGAATGAGCAACTTTAAATTTGCTTCCAAAAGTTTCTAACTTAAAAATATAGGGGCTTATTATAGAGACTGTTTGTTTTGAATACTTTTGAGTGCAAAGAAAAATAAATGCAGGAGATTTACATTTTTATGTGTTTGATATGATACAAAAATTTTTTTAATGTAATGTAATATATTTAGAATACATTGAAAGAGTGATATTTGATGTATTTTGTCATAATGTAAAGTGCACCTCCACCTCGTCGCCGCCAACTATCGAAAGCACCCCCACCCCCATTAGTCACCACCACCACCATCTGTAATCCCAAAAATATACTTACATTGCATTCGTTATGCCAAAAAATAATAATAATAATAATAAACTCATGTATTTGTAGAGTTTTCAACTAAACAACCAAAGATAATTCAAATTTATTACATTTTTTTTACACTGCAGCAACCAAATAGTCCCATGATAAATTCAAAATGGTTTGGGCAATAGTGATAAAATAATGACGATCAAGTAAAGTTGATTGTTAGTGGTGGCCCTAGTGTCGATTGTCAAGCAAAACTCCATAGTTATTCAAATCTCTAAACTCTCTCTAAAATCAAGTTTCTTATGTGCTGAAGAATAAGGCTTTATTTGTAACCTTTGGGAGTTATATTTTTTATTTTGAAAAGGGTCTAGAATAAGCTATCAGATTTCTCATGTGATTCATTTGATCATAGATAATTTATTTAACATTTAAGTGCATTAATGATCTCTAAAATAAAAGTTCTAAAATACTTTATTGGATTTCTCTTATCAAGATATTTGAGTTAATTATTAGTATTTAAGAAGTAGATATCATCTATATCTACAATTAATATCTTGATATATTTTTTTCAATTACATTTTAAGAGGTTAATTAATGTTGACACCTGACCACTTCACAAAAAAATCCTGCACGACTTTCACCTCCAACCTAATCATTATTGTATGATCATCATAATTCGATAGTTATCCCCTGATCATAATTCTATGACTATCATCTTCTTACTGTTATTGCTAGGCTATCATCATTTGGCCAACATCATCTAATCTCCAACACTCTTTCATCATAAATATTTACAATTTTTAGCTTTTATCACTTTTAGTATAGTCATAAGGGACAAAGCCCCAAGATTTTTCTTTTTTCTTTTTCACATAAAAGTCTTGATATATTTTGTGCTCCTTTTATTATCAATTTGTATACTAGATTTTAATGCAAAATTATGACATAAAATTATCTTCATAAATTTTTTAGTGTACTACAATTATTATTAATCTTTTATAATAAAATTTACATTTTATACACATATTTTGATGCAATTGAGATATTAGAATACTTTAAATTTAATAATTTAGATGTAAGATTCCCCAAATTAATAAGAAGTTTGCAGCATTTTTATAAAGCCCCCATCAATAAAAAAAAAATTGATTGAAAAATAAATTTTTAGCAGTAAAAAAAAAGAATAGTTTAACTCAAATGAAATCTAAGAAATTATTTTAAAAATTCTTTTATTAAAATATTTTTTTACTTGTGATCATCAAAAATATAAATATTAATATAAATGGTTTGCATGGTCCTCATTTAAAAATAAAAAGACTCCCAAAATCCATTTGAGAATTTTTTTTTTTTTGTTGAAATGACTAAAATACCAGGTATGTGGAAGACACCTTAAACTAGTCGTTGAGAGTTTTGACTTTCAACCAAGAAGTTTTGAGTTTAAATCATTGTACATGCATTATGTATATGAATTTGTGATTAAATTGGCTGAAATGTTCTAGGAGCAAAGCTCTGTGGCGGGTTGACACCTTGAGGAAGATCTATGGTGACGATTTCTATGTTTTCAGATTCCAGGTCTCTTCACTCTCCCTGCTGTTTTATATATTGAACCTCTTTTGTTATCAATTTGCTTGGTTTAACTTTTTTTTTTTTTCTTTTGACTCTGTTTCTTCTTATATTTGTTTAGAAGTAAGCTTTTCAATCTAGCAACATCTTCTGGTTCTGTTCTCTACTTGTCCGTTTTATCTGTTACTGTATCAAAACTCAAAAGCTTGTCTGATGTGGCCTTTGGTTAGATCAAGTTTGGGTCTTTTAAATCAAACTACTGGTCTTACGGATTTGATTTAACAATGTTTTTTTATCTTCGATCTGTTTGTTTAAGATGAACCAAAATTATTAAATTAAAATATCTTATAAAAATTATATCGTGATATTATAGTATTTTAAACAGAAATACAAGAATTAACAAGAACCATTCATTGACAAAATCAGCTGTAAACAGGACAAGTGTTATGTTTTTACCAAATATTTTTGAGTTTTTTTAGCACTAAAGTCTTCCTATCTTGCTACATTCTGCATGAGGTATCCTGATATATATATATATATATATATATATATATATATATATATATATATTACATTACAGTGTCTATTCATCTTATTTGATCATCAGACGCGTAAACCTTTCACTAATCATGATCAAAAGTTAATGATGGATCTAACCCTTCCCCTAATCATTGTTGAATTTTTTTTTCAAACACTATTATTCAGTCAGTTCAAACAAATTACTTCAAAACAGGGCCTTGTAATCAAAATTCTTGCCATTTTCTTCTTCATAATTCTTACTTACTCATACTTGTAAATCAGGAACCTGGAGAAAATGAAGCTCAGTTCGCACAAGTTGAAACATCTTTTCTTATGAAGACGTTCTTGACATCTCGAAACTACCTTACCTTCATGGCTTTCTGAAGCTGATATCAACTACCATGCAAGCAAATTTATTAAGACAGGTTTCACCAGCGGAATCAACTAGCAATTTTTTTAAACTAAGTATTATTAGAAGATTAATTAGTTAATTAAGTATTATTAAAAAAATTAAGAATAGGTACAGTCGCCCAATTAGTGGCGATTCTACCACGCCGACTCGATTATCTGCACTAATGAAATGCCACGCCTACCAAGTGGCTGTAGTCAAGTTTAGTATATTGATTGATTTAGCTTGTGAAGTTGAGTTAATCTTTAATATTGTGCTTTTTTGTAATAGATTCACTTATTACCTTTCTTACTTAATTTACACCTTAATTCATTTGTATAGTGACGCATTTTAAAACAAATTTATTTTATTACAAGTTTATAAGCTAAAACGTTTGAATGTCATACAACACAAAATAACAGACAAAAGAGTTGAGTAGAAATAGGTTAAAAGATCAATGAATGAAATAGATAAAAAGAAACGTAGTACATGCATAAAGACTACCCTAAACATCTAACCTTCGATTCTGCGTGGAATCGCACACCCTGTGTGTGTACCGGTCAAGTGCACGGATGGACGGTCACGATGGTGACCTCCAAAGTGCAAGATCTTCTGAGTTCGGATCGCCCGTAATTGGAAGATAGGTGGTTGTGACTCATATATAGTGGAAGGACCTAGATCAAGATACATGGACTGGATCCACATAAGTAGCCCGCTTCCATGATGACACCCTCTCAGTAGGCACCGATCCGTAATATACAATACATGTGATCCAAGCATACCATACCTATCAACGATCAGTAGCTCTTGGTCATCCAAAGTATGGTGGTGAAAGATGTCCCGAGTCGCCGAGATGTGCTCCGCCTACACAAAAAATAGTATGAAAAATTAGCACTTACATAAATATTGAATTCAAATGAATACTTATATTAGCACTTACATAAATACGCTCCACTAGTGCTCTAACATAGTAAGTGGTCGGAGAATCTTTCCAAGAAATACGAGAAGCTCTGATCCAACTAGCCCATGTACCCGATACTGCCATCCACAACTTCCTCATCTAAGCCCTCGAAATCCCTCCGCCTCCCAAGCCAATGTGTGATGGTGGTCCCCCATTCGACATCCGCTTTACCCCACCATCACCCTTTTGAAACTAGATCAACCTACATCTACTCTGGAATGAGGCCAAACTAGCAACACTCTATTCGGTTACTCAACCCTCTTCCAGGTGATCGAGGGACTCGTGATAACCATATCTCGAGCGCCGAGCATGTATCTGATAGACATGCCATGATCTGCTCACTGTACGGCTCCCAGATCACCTACACATATTAAAAACTATGTTAAATTAGAATATGCATTATAGATACTTGAACTGAAGTGTTATCTGTAAGTCCAACCTGAGTAAAATGCAAGCCATCCAGCTCATTTCTGTATACTGCAATGTTCACCATTGAGCAACATACTTCCATCAGACTCACAACATCGCTTTAAACACACATGTATTAAAAATTTAGAATTACATTTAACAAAATATACCTCAACCTAATCAGATCAAAGCTCAAGAGGATATGGCACACATGTGAGTCGCCTCCCACATGAATATGCTCCCAAGACCATATCTGAAGAAGGTGAAGGCACCATGTTGGCCTGTAGCTCTCCAGCATAACTCCCTATAGGGCTAGAACTGATGCACCCATAGCCATCGTAGTGAATGTATCTAGGTCCTCTAGTAGTGGTAGATACTGCAGGTGGACCTCAACTCGCGTCGATAGTAAGAAACAACCAATAAGAAATAGAATGTAAGCACACAGGTGTCGAAAGCACTCCTCGGTGCTCAGACTAGTGTATGACTCCCTGTAAAAAGTGACCATTTAACAGGTCACGCTCTACAAGCAAAGTGTGAGCTTCTTCTTTTACATTTTTAATATCTAACATTAACCGATTAAACTGACAGATATCATCAGTATTTTCTGTCATGTACATCTTTTGACATAGAAATTCAACATCACTAATACCCAATCTACGTATTACCTTTTTAAAGTTTTCACGCAGATGATGCAAACAGTGTCTGTGCGCTACCCATGGAAATACTTCTTTACATCCACGTAATAACTCAGCATGTTTATCAGATATTATGCACAGATCACGTCTAGCAAACACAACAGGCAACATATCATGCAAGCATATCAAGAACCACAACTAGGCATCAATCGACTTAGACTCCACAACGGCAAAGTCTAGTGGAAACAACCCATTATTTTTATTGATTCCAACAGCGATTAATAATGTACCACGATACTTGCCTAATAAAAATGTACCGTCTAAGCTCAACACTGGTCGACAGCTACTCCATCCCATGATTGAAGGACTAAATAACCAAAATAGTCTCTGGAAGTGATGTACGCTAGATCAATTGCATTAATCGTACTGTAATGTACTGCAAATTGATTCCATATAAAGACTTAGAGTCCTGTAAGACTCTTCCAAGCTATCAAATATAGCTTTTATTGCCTTACGCCTTGCATCCCAAGCCTTCATGTACGAAATTTTAACATTGAATTTTGACTCCATTCTACTTATAATCTCTCAAGGTTTCAGATCTATGTGGTGCCTAATCACAGGTATAATGAAGTAAGCTATGAATTTTGAACTACACTGCCGATGACCACGACTTCATCGTATTGATACATCTATGGGTTTCACCAACTCTTGATATTCTCCAAGCACCCTCTAAGCGTCTACTGCTGCTAAAATGCAAATGCCACTTACATGTTCTTGTAGGACTATCGTGTTGTACGCATACAACTGTGTAGTTCTTTTGGTTAGAGGTAACTGTTTGGAATTGAACATTATTTACTATGCACCACCAAACAACAGTAAATTGCAGACTTCGTTTACTTGCGAAACACATACTTTTGGTAAGGTCACCTTGGATTTCAATATCATCTGTTAGGATAGTTTTGTTAAATGGGCTATCAAAGTAAACATCGTTGTCTCACTCTCTCTTAGTTTGACATATCCGAACATGCTCGTTTATGGACAAAAAATGACTCTCACTGTCAATATTTCAGAGTGAGTGATTTTTTAGAAGATTATGACTGCCTAGATTCCCAAGCACAGTGGCTTCTACCCGAAGTGAACAATCATCATCACTAATATCCCGCACTCACTACTTGAACCACCGCCATAGACATCTATCTTCGCATGCAAAGACTCGAGGAATATATTCTTTCCAACGATAGACAACATCATCGCTGCCACAAAACTCATAAGTTGGACGATAACCTATCATATTAATTAGTACAAGAGCAAATAGAGAAAGGTTGACCTTATATTAGCTGGGAATTAACTCATCAAAGCTACGTTATGTCCCCAGAGGTGCATGTGTGATGAAATCTGTGTACGGGTGTATATCTACCGACTTTTTACGGATCACCGATGTGGATGCAACATTAACATCCTCCACTTCGACATACAACACCAACATCTGAAGGGAAGCTTCATCCAGTGTAACTTCGCAAACGTTATCGTCATATATTACAGACGCTATAAATCCTCCACCCACTGGATAACGACCTGTAAGAGTGATTGTGTGACGCTCTGGATCAATGTGCAAGATTCTCATACTGTTTAAT
The DNA here is from genome assembly GCA_021442155.1 of Cymbidium sinense. Lineage (NCBI taxonomy): Eukaryota > Viridiplantae > Streptophyta > Magnoliopsida > Asparagales > Orchidaceae > Cymbidium > Cymbidium sinense. Next base: position 151,534,305 of record CM038215.1, read on the forward strand.
TCCGGTTCTCGAGAACCTTAACTAGACGATTTCGACCTCCCACATAACTTAGACTAAATTGCTCATCGATACTTAGTTCGCCTCTATAGAAAAGGATCAGCGAAACAAATTCTCTATTCATTCTTGCAAAACAAACTATATAAATAATCAAAATTCATATCAATCAACACCCTAAATACTACCCTACACTACTTAACACCAAGCAACGCTAACAAAACCTACAAATCCCAAACAACCCAATCCTTAATCCTATACTCATTAATTTATAAATTGATAGAAATAGATCTACGATCGATGTAATGCAAAAAGGTAGAATCCACAGAAACTTCTCCGAACAAAATGGAACTCCGTCGTCGAAGCTAATGTTGGCTTCCAACTAGATGGGAGAAGGAAGTTGTTACGGCGGAACGCTGGCCGTCGAAGAAAGGGAGTTTATTTCGATACGAGAAGACGGCACAATGTACGATTGGAGCGACACCGACGTCGCCGGAAGTTTCGAGATGGAGAGAACGTGCTCGGAGAAATCGGGCGGTCGAGCTCGGGCGAATCAGCGGGGTGGCTGAATCGAGAACCGAGAGTATCGTCGATCCATCGGCTCTAATAGATCAGGCCAGTCCCACTTGGGGCGACCGCTTCAAGTAATCTAAGTAGCCACTAAGTGACCGACCTCAATTCGTATACACGCCACTGGAATCGATGTGGGAGGTACGCCCACTAATTATCGACTATTCTTAAATTTTTTTAAAAAAATACTTAATTACCTAGTTAACATTATAATGATAGTTTAAAAAAATTGCCGAATAGTAACATGGACAAGTAAGCGCCTTTATTAATTATTTATGCTTCCATAATCGATTTTATAAAGTTCTGAAGAAACTTAATAAGAAGGCCATGCAGGAACTGGGAGCTCACTGCTCCCTGGGCTGATTTCAGATAAAAGTTCCCACGAGATTCATTGTAGGAGATAGTGATCTGGCCTACCATTTTGCCGGCATGGAAGATTACATTCAAAAGGGTGGATTCAGAAGAGATGTTCCATTCCTTGAAGATGTTATTGTGATGAAAGGAGTTGCCCACTTCATCAATCAGGAAAGGGCCGAAGAAATCTCAAACTATATATATGAATTCATACATAAATTTTAATTGATCCTTCTTATATCACAGTCTTGTGGATCAAGTATTTCTACTTCTGAATTAACTATTATGCTATTTAATCTAAGAAAACATTAGTGATTATTAGCAACAAGCTGTTGTGATCAATAATAAGTTGCTGTCGCAATCGTTTGGGCTTTGTGAGTTCTTGCTAAAGGATTATGTGAATGATTATCGCTTCTTTTACTTGTTTTCAATGAAATATTGTGGACGCTTGAAAGGCTGTATAAGATATGTTGAGGCTTCTTTCTTGTTGCTAGCCCACATATGGAAGGCAGGAAGGCAACCAGGTGTCAAAAGCAAGCGTGGGCATTGGTTTTGAATGTATATGAATCACTTCAATAAAATATAAATATAAAAAGAATAAATATAGTAAAATGAGAGAGAAATGCAGTTTTAATTATAGAGATTATGTTCATGGTCTTAACTTTTTTATTCAATATAAATTTTGTGGTATCATGCTCGCGATATTGAGTTTCATAAACTTCATTCAGAGCTACAGTACTATGAATATATAAAATAGTGTCGCTAAAAGTTAAATCAATCTTAATTGAGGATGATTTAGTGATCTTTTAGAGACTTGTCATCTGCCAAAAAGGTAAGGATACAGTTATTACTTAAGTATAAACTGTTAAATATATTTTTTTTTATGCACTATAGCTTCAAATTAAATCATAATTCAACGGTATTTTTCTCCTTCAAAATATCTTGTAATGTTTGATTTGATAGAAAAAGATGAATTTAAGATAAAAGCCTTTCAATCCTTATATATATTGTTCTTTCTCTTATGATCGATTTGAAGGTATCTTTTTAAATCCTAATAGCGCATCATCCAGATTCATCTGTATGAATATAGCCTACACCTTGACCTGTAATAGCGAAAATCTTGTGTTGCAATATAATTATAGAATATTATATTTATAGTTATCATTAGTAACATCAAATGTGTTCACTCTTTAATATAAATTTGAAATAATAATAATAATAATAATGAAGATTTGGTCACAAAATATAAATTATTATGGAAATTATTAATAATATAAATGACGAGAAATTAAAGAATCTCTCGAAACTCATAATTACATAAAATACTAAAAGCAAATACTAAAATGATTTTGAAATGTGCATAAATGAATACAATAATTTAATATTTTGTAAAACAACTGACGTGATAGCAATTAAAATTTTTGTAATTTAACCGGAAGAAAATGGCCATAAGAAGGTATCTCACTAGTCTAAACTTTTCGATATTCCTTAAGAAAATAGCACAAACTGAAAGCAATTATAACAGAGGCCAACAAGGCACAGCATTGATGCATTAGGAAGCTTAGAAAGTATAAGAGAGAAAGAGCTGAAAACATTTGAAGTTTAAGGGTCTCTTCTTACTTGATGGAGTCTAATTTTGTTGAACAAATAAAAAAAAATATTGTCGACTCAATCGTCAATTTTTTCCCCCGGTATTGAAAAATAAAGCTTTTGTTCTCAGGAACAAAGTAGGGACAAAATATCCAACGTCTAGACGCTTAGAGTCACAATAATGTATTTTTTTTTATTTTTTTAAATCTTTAAATTCTCATAAAATATTGATGATTTATATATATATATATATAACAGGTACCATTCTGCCCGAGTTGCGCATTGGTTTGCACCTAATAATATTTCTCATTAAGCATTAATAATGGCCATAATAGGAGGCTGTGGCATTCAAGAAAATATTATATGCCGAGGCTCAATGTAGTTTAAATATTATATGCGGAATATGTAATTTTTTATCGGGATTTTAATTATATTGTGGCTCAGTTTTTTTTTTTAAAATTTTATTAAAAGTAATATAAAAAATTATTTGAAATCACATGTCTTAATTTTATTGGAATCCGGATAGATGGAGATTCGGCATATAATATTTTTTCGAGTTTTTTTTTTTTAAATAAGTATCATTAGAAGCTTAATTAGGAAATTAATTATTATAAAAAAAAATTTAAGAATAGGTATAGTCGTCCAATTGGTGAATACCACGCCTGTTGACGTGCGTGGTTGTCACATTGAGGTCTGATTGACATATTATTAGGGTCGATCATCTCCTTTTCACTCGATTCAAATTCACTCGATTTGATCGCTTCCTCCAGTAGAATCGACCGCATTTCCGTCGGCATGGTCCTCCCCACCCCTCCTCTGAACTTCCGGGTCGGCTAGGTCAGCATTGTCGTCTTGTCCAAGTAGTCGATAGAACTTCCTTTTTTCCCGACAACCACTTTTACGCCGTTTGACAGTTTTCCTCTCCCATCTGGTTGAAGTCAACATTAGCTTTTGACGATTCCTGTGCTCCATTTGGTTCGAGGAAAATTCCCTCTACATTTTTGCGACTTCCCCTTAATTCTTAAAAACAGAAATCACTTTCTTTATCAATTTATAAATTAATAGAGTCGTGTGTGAGGGTTAGAGTTGTATGGTTAGACTTTTGTTTGAGATTTGATTTTAGGTTTGTGTTAGCGTTGCGGTTTAGGTGTTAAGTAGCCAAAAGTAGTAATTGGGTGTCGATTAATACAAATTTCGATTATTCATATAGCTTATTTTGCAAGAATGAATAGAATTTATTTGATTCTTCTGCGGCTCGATGTAATTCGGTCAAGTTATGTGAGAGGTCGAAATGTCGTTAAGGTTCTACGTCACAGCTTTTGAATTGAAGCAACGGATTATGAGAACCTTGCACATTGATTAAGAACGTCACACAATCACTCTTACATGTCGTTATTCGGTGGTTAACGGATTTATAACGCCTGTAATATCTGACGATGACGTTTGTGAAATAACACTAGACGAGCTTCCTGTCAGATGTTAGTGTTGTATGTCGAAGTGGAGGATGTTAATGTTACATCCACATCAACTAATCCGACAATAAGGTATAGATATACCCGGCACATCGCTTTCATCACATGCACCTCGGGGACACAACACACCTTTGATGAGTTGATTCCCTAACATCTTGTCAATCTTTCCACCTTACTTGTAATATTAGTATGATTGGTTATCGTTAACGAGTTTTGTGGCGATGATGTTGTTTATCGTTGAGGAATCATATGTGCCTCCAGCTTGCAAGATGAGTATTCGGTATGATGGTTCAAGTGGTGAGCTTGAGTAGGATATTAATGATGATGACTGCTCACTAGGGGTAAACCCTTTGTCTTGTGAGTCAAATCTGATCTAAGAAATCACTCCTCAAATATTGACAGGAAAGTCGATGTTGTCCAAACAGTATGCATGTGCTTCAGAGAGTGAGACGATATTTTGACGGTCCTTCAGCTCCCAACAGACGATGAAAATAGGTGACCTTGTCGAAGGTATGAGCTTCGTAAATAAACGGAGTCTGCAATTTGCTGTTGTTGGGTGGTGCATAGTAAATAATATTTAGTTCCAAACATTCCAACGGAAGAACTACATTTTGCGTCACTGATAGTCCTAGACCATGTAAGTGGCGTTTGCATTGAACCCTAGGGGTGCTTGGAGAATATCAAGAGTTGGTGAAAATCATGATGTATCCATGCATAAGTGCATCATCGGATGTATCTCTAAATTCATTATTATACTGATCGACATCGATAGATCAGAAACCCGAGATTATGGTAGGATGGGAATTCAATGTTAAAGTTTAGACATTAAGGCTTGGGATGCAGGCATAAGGCAATAAAAGTAATATTTGGCAGATGGGAAGAGTCTTATAGGACACTCAGTCTTTTTATAGAATCAGTTTGTAGTTCCTTACATACATCTGATGCTAGCAGTACATAGTGCTTCCAGAGACTTTTTTGGGCATTTGACCCTTCAATCATGGGATGGAATAACTGTCGACCTGTACTAAGCTTAGACGGTACTTTTTTGTTAGGCAAGTATTATGGTACATTATTAACTACTGTTGGAATTGATAGAAATAATGGATTATTTTCAGCCTTATTTGTTGTGGAGTCAGTGATTGATTCTTGGTTGTGGTTCCTGCTATGCTTACATGATATGCTACCCGTTATCTCTGCTAGACGTGATCTTTGCATAATTTCTAATAAACATGATGGTCTATTACGTGGATGTAGAGAAGTGTTTCCACATACAGAGGCATTAGGTTTAGTGGTTTATTTATGTCATCTTACGTTTGTTTTATCTATTTCATTCATTGATGCGTCAGACACGTCTGTACTACCTTTGTTATATTTCATGTGCACTTTCTTTGAACTACTTGAATCCCAATTTTAGGAGGATCAATTCTCACATGTTGTCAGTCGCAATTTGTATCATTTTTTAATAAGAATATATGAAGGAAATGATGATGACTTGAAAAAACAACCATTGTGTGCACCTGACAACGAGTTTATATTAGCAAATCAAAAGAATCCTTCATATGTTGGGGGTGTGCATTTGGTTGATTTGGATAATTTTTATTTTTTGAATCGATTAGACCAAATCAAATAACATAACTATTTTGATTTATTCAGTCAAATATGTTCTTTTTTTTCTTTTGATGTACTGCAATTAGTTAGGGATTGATGTACTGCAATTAGTTAGGTTTGATATCCACGATCATTTATCAATTAATTGATACATATTATATTCGGATTGCTATTGGGTGAGACTCATATCCAGCGTCGCCCTTGTGGTTACCTCAATCACATCATCGAAAATACGTTGCGTGACCTCCCTAATTCTATACCTATTAAATTTTTTTAATAATATTTAATTACCTAATTAATCTTCTGATGATACTTAGTTTAAAAAAATTGCCTATTTTCTCGTGGCACGCAGGGAGAGAGAGAGAGAGGGAACTCGAAGGGATAGAGCACAGGATGGTAGAGGTGAATGGAACAAAGATGCACATGGCAGAGAAGGAGAGGGGCGGTGGTTCTCTTTCTCCACGGTTTCCCGGAGCTCTGGTACTCCTGGCGCCACCAGATACACTTTCACGCCGCCTGCGGCTACCGAGCCTATCCCCCGACCTCCGCGGATACGGCGACACTGAAGCTCCGCCAGACATAGCTGCCTACTCCATCTTCCACCTCGTCGGCGACATCGTCGCCCTTATCGACTCTCTCGGCCAAGACCAGGTCTTCCAACTCACAACCCTTCCTCAATATATATATATATATATATATATATATATATATATATATATATATATAATTTGGAATAAAGGGTATCAAAATTCGATTTTGTGAATTAATTGAAGGTGTTCGTGGTTGGGTATGATTGGGAAGCTCTCGTGGCTTGAAATCTTTGTGCATTCAGGCCGGACAAGGTTAAAGCTCTGGTGAACCATAGCGTAGCGTATATGCCTCGAAATCCGGCTGTGAAGCCGGCTGATGGCTTAAGGGCGGCGTACTGCAACGATTTATACATTTCTAGATTCCAGGTTTCTTCAATTTCTATGTTGCTCTATGGACTATAGTTCTTATGCTTGATTTTTTGTTTTGTTGTTTCTGCTTTGTTCCCTTCTATATAATTAATTATAAGTGGATAATTGATTTAATATTTTTCTATGATTAGTCGCTGGTTCAATAACCTTTTTTATTTGGTTCTAAACTAGATTGAGTTGAAGTATACGGACTCGAAGATATCTGTGCAGATTATAAATTCCGATAAGAAGTAGATTAAATGTAAAAAATTTTGAAGCGGTTAGTATATAAGACAAATCTAGAGATTTCACTCATTTGTGAGGATTTTAGATCATTAGATTTTTTCTTTGAAAAGTAAGAAATTTTTATATTCGTTAAAATTTCTTTTTCTTAATCATACAAACAACATAATTATATAAACTCATAAACTCAAAATCTTGAACAAAGTGACTTTTACAAAACTTCACTTAATAAATAAATCACATATCTCGATTTGTCCTGAGTTCTTTTGAATTTGTGGAAGATTTCTTTTCAAATGTTCTTCATTGTAATCATCTTGTAGACTACATAAAGGGTAGAAAGAGGCATAATTTCTCTATGAAGAGACTTTATTCGATCAAATGGTCCACGTCGATCTTTCTCGACTAATGAGATTTAAGTACATAATTAATTATTAAATAATAAATTGAATAATAATTAATGTGAGCCATATTTTAGAATTAATTACATAATTCTTACATTCTCTCACTTAGCTCATATAATATTATTCAATTTAAATGTTTAATAATTATATACATAAACATAATGCACATTACATATCAAATATTTTTCTTAATTTGGTCAAATTATAATTCATTATTAAGTAAAAATTAATAGAGATCATGGTGGTTATACATCATTAGTGCAATATATTTCCTTCTATATATCACAATATTAATTTTACACTTAATATGATTTATAATGAGAGATAATCATAATGGTCCAACATTAATATCTTTATAAAAGACAAATCTTGTTAATATTTATGTAATTCTTTCATGTATATACATTCAACATGTGAAACAAGATGATAATATGTAAAGCATTGATAAAGAGGTGAGGAGAGTCAAATACATAAAGAGTATAATAAATTCAATAATCTTTTTTAATAATGCATCTTTTCAACATGTTCATTAAATAGTTTAGACTGCAATTCTTTAGTTAAAGGATTAGCAATCATAAGATTAGTGTTAATGTGCTCAAATGATACTTTTTGTTTATGAACTTCTTCTTTAATGACAAAGTATTTCAATTCCATATGTTTAGCACCCTTTGAATACTTGTCGTTCTTAGAAATAAAGACTATTGCGATATTATCACAATAAATTTTCAACGGCTTGGCAATATTGTCGACAACTTCAAGTCCTGAAATGAAATTTCACAATCATAACTCATGAATTATGGCTTCAAAATAAGCCACAAAATCAGCTTCCATAGTGGATGCAGTAATGACGGATTGCTTCCCACTTCTCCATGAGATAGCTCCTCCAGCTAGTAGGAATATATAGCTAAATGTGGATTTTCTAGTATCCATACATCCAGCAAAATCTGAATATGAATATCCAATCACCTCAAGATGATCAAATCTTCTATAAGTGAGCATATGTTCTTTCGTTCCTAACAAATATCGCAAAACTTTCTTTGCAGTCTTCCAATAATTAATTCTTGGATTACTTTGATATCTACCCAACATTGTTATAACAAATGATATCTGGTATCGTACAAGTCTGAGCATACATCAGACTTCTAATAATAGATGCATAAAGAATTTGTTCTATTTGCTTACATTCCAATTCATTCTTTGGGCATTGCATAAGACTGAATTTTTTCCATTTATGAATTGGAACAATACTTGCAGAACACTTTTCCATTTGAAATCTCTCTAAAACTTTATTGATATATGCTTTCTGAGATAATCCTAATAATCCTTGTGATCTATCATAGAATATTTCAATTCCTATCGCATAGGATGCCTCACACATATCTTTCATTTCAAAGTTTTTTAAGAGAAATTTCTTGGTCTCATACATTAATCCAAGATCATTAGTTGCAAGCAAGATATCATCAACATATAAAATCAGAAAAATAAACTTACTCCCAGTGACCTTTAGATATATACATCAATCAATAATATTTTTTTAAATCCAAAAGTATTAATAGTATCATTGAACTTAAGATACCATTATTGAGAAGCTTGTTTAAGTTCATATATTGATTTCTTAAGTTTACACACCATATGTTATTTTCCTTTAATTGAAAAACCTTTAAGTTGATTCATATAAACTTCTTCCTTTAAATTTTCATTTAAAAAGGCAATTTTCATATCCATCTGATGTAGTTCCAAATCATAATGAGCCATTAATATCATAATAATTCTTAATGATTCCTTTTTGGAAATAGGAGAAAAGTCTCTTTATAGTCAATACCATCTTTCTAAGTAAAACCTTTGGTAATAAGTATGGCTTTATGTCGTTCTATATTGCCATCAGAGTCATGTTTGGTCTTAAGGACCCATTTGCATCTAACTCTTTTAGAACCTTCAGGCAATTCAACGAGATCCCAAACATTATTGTGATCCATTGATTTTAACTCTTCTTTCATAGTATCTAGCCACTTTTCAGAGTTAATACTTTCAATGGCCTATATAAATGAAACTGGATCATCATCAATTCCTAAGTCAAATTATGACTCTTGAAAATAAACAGAATAATCATCCGAAATAGCAGATTTTCTTTCTCTTTGAGAATGTCTTAATGCTATTTCTTATGGTTCAACAATTATAGGTTCATTGATGATAACTTCATTATGTGGTGTATGGTCATTCATTTATTGTTCTTGTAAATTATCAAATTGTTCAACAATTATAGGAACAATAACTTTAGAAGAAGTAATTGATAAAATAATTTTTACTTTAGCTTTTTCAATTTTCACATTTTGTAGTTTTGTACTCCCACTAATATCACATCACCATTTTCAATGAACTTAGTATTTCTAGTTTCAATAATTTTTATACTATGATTAATACAATAAAATCTATACCCTTTAGACTTTTCTAGAAAACCAATGAAATGTTCACTCATTGTTCTTGAATCCAATTTCTTTTCATGTGGATTATAAATTTTTAATTCTATTAGCAACCCCAAACATGAAGGTGTTTTAAACTAAAGTCCATTCCGCGCTTGATAAACCGTTTCCTACTATGAACCCTATTTAATATAAGAAGTAGCATACATTGCCAATGATAAGGGTAAATAATAACTAACATACCCGTGTAACCATATCCATTAATAAGACGATTATGCTATCAGCAACACCATTTTGTTGTGGTGTTCCCCGGCATTGTATATCGAGCAAAATGCCATATTTTCTAGAAATTTAGTAAACGGATCGTGTTCGCCTAAATTCATCATGCCTTTTATAATATTCTTAGATCTTAATTTTACTTTTATCTAATTCTCAACCTTATTATATACATATCTGCATTGATCTAGATTTTTTGATGCGCAATAAATAAATAGCATAAATTACATGAAAAATCATCAATAAAGGTGATAAAATACTTCTTTCTTTGCAATTAAAAGTTGAATATCAAAAGCGTCCAAACATGAGTGTGTATAATCTCTAAAAGGCAGTGCTTTTGTATGGCTTTCTTAATTGTGTGTTTATAGATTTACCTTTAATACAATCCATACATATACCAAGATCAATAAAATCTAAATCAGAAAGAATTTAATTCTTTATTAATCTTTGTATTCTTTTTTTAGATATATGACTCAAACGTTTATGCCACAAATAAGCTGATCTTTTATCAACCAAACCACGTTTCATTGTAATATTATGATGCAAGATCAATAAAGTTTCAGCAAATAAATTATCAAGCTTTAATTTATATAAACCGTCACAAACAACACTAGAGTCAATAAAATGATTATGCTTAAATAAACCAAACATCAATTCCAAACTTAAAATAGTATCGAAGGAGATAAAACTAATTTCAGAAATAGATGCATGAGTTTGAAAAAGATATAAATGATGTCCAAGAATTAAAATGCTGCGATCTGTTATTTTATAAATGAGCTCAATATCTCCATCTTGCATAGACTTCCCTTCTTAGTCTTAGACACATTTAGTGATTAGGTGGACACTCTCCTAGCCCTAGAAGACTTAAAAGAGTTAGCCATAAGAATAGGTCATGTCCTAGGGGTGTTAGGAAAATCTCCTGCATTTTAGCTTAAACCATTCCCCACTTCTTTTCTTTCAAGTCAAACTCCAATCAATTCTATTTGATTTTCTCAAACTCTAAATCAATTCCATGATTCAAATCCATGATTTAAATACATGATTGAAGTCCATGATTGAAAGCCATGATCAAAATCCATCATAATTTCCTAAGTCAAATTTTCCTAACTCCTTAACCCTTTCTTAAGGACTTAGCCAAAACTATGATCTAAACCTATTCAAATCTTTGAGATTTTTTTATGAGCCATTTATATTCTCATTTATATTCACATTTTATAAATGAAATATAAATTATAATTAATCAAATCAAATTCAAAATTCCAAAATAATTCGTGAAATTTTTCTAAATTCCTTTAATTTTTCATTAAAGGACTTAGCCAAAATCAACTCCAAATCTTGATCAAGCCTATTCAAATCCTTGGGATTTTCTCAAAATCAATTTATATCCTCATTTATATTCTCATATATAAATGAAATATAAATATAACTCAATTCAATCAAACCCAAAAAATTAAATTCCAAATTAAAAATGCTTAAAAATCTCGTAAATTCTTTAATTTTTCATTAATGGATTTAACCTAAACTTTGATCAAACCACTTCAAACTCATGAGATTTCTTCAAAATGTATTTGTATTCTCATTTATGTTCTCATATATAAATAAAATATAAATATAAATTAATCAAATCTAACTAAAAAATTAAATTTCAAATTAAAAATTTAATTAAATCCATTAAATTCTCTTTAATGGATTTAACCATAAATCATGATTAAACTCTTTCAAACCCTTAAAATTTTCTCATGATCAATTTATATTCTCATTTATATTCACACATATAAATGAAATAAAAATTCAAACAATCAAAACCAACTTTAAAAATCAAACTCAAATCAAATCAAAATCAAATCTAAGCCTTTCAAGTCAAAATCTTGAACTTAGCCAAAATCAATTCAAATCAGGCCAAACTCTTGATTTTTCTCTCATGGTTCAATTAAACCTACAATCATGAGCTCATATATAAATCCAGATCACAATCCATCAATCAAAACCCAAATCAAAAACTAAACCCAAAACTCCTTCAAATTCTTCCTTTGAATATGAGATTATCAAATGGATCAAAATCCATTTGACATCAAACCTCTTGTAACTAGATTTATATTTCAATCATAAGCCTATATACAAGATCAATTAACTTTAAATCAAGCTTTGACCAAGCCATTTGACCCACTTAGGCTCACTTGACCCAAAGTGACCTAAAGTTACCAAATTGGATTGAACTAACCTTATATTTTTCCTCTCATCATGATCAACAATCATCATGGGATGATCGATCAATCAAATTAGGTTAAACCAAATCAAACCTAAGGGTTGACCAAGTGAACACTTAACCCAAAATGAAACCTAACATGACCAAAATCCATTATAGGCCAAATTGATTGAAATCATTGATCTAAGTTCACTCAATGTTTGAACTTGTCCAACTCAACCTTTGAGCCTAACCTAGCCCAATTGGCCCACTTGACCCAAGTTGCCCCATTTTGACCTAAAGGGCCAAAATGTGTCAAAACTTGATCTAAGCCAAATTGATTGAAACTAATGGGTCAAGTCCATCCCAAATCACTTGTGGAACTTGACCAAAGCCTCCATTGGCCAACTACACCCAACCTAGCTATGACCAACATGACTAAAGGGGTCATGTTGAGCCAAATTGAACCTAACTCAAATTGATTGGAAACAAAGATACCAATCCACTCCATATGACCAACCAAATCTAAACCTACCCTTGACCTAACCCAAATAGGTTAAATGGGTCAAATGGGTCAAATGGGTCAAGTTAACCCATTTGACCTAAATGAGTCATATGAGCCAAAAACCAAACCTAATCCAAATTTAACCAAATCAAAGGCACCAAATATTTCAAATGGTCATATGAACTTGAAAACCTTGGTTTGACCCATTTGACCTATTGGTCAACTTGACCCAAGTTGACCCATTTTGACCTAAACAACATGAGCCAAACCCATCAAATGGATTCAAATCCATTGAAACTTGGCCCAACCTATTTTCTAAACATACCAAACATACCAAATTGAAAATAGCAAAATGACCATTAAGGACATAGAATAAATTTTGGCCTAGCCCATGGGTATTATGGTCATGCACTCATCACAAACACTTGAGGCTCCTAAAACCTCAAGGGACCTAATGTGAGTGCACCCAACCCAATGGGTTTGGGTCAACCATTTGGCCTATGGACCAAACCACCCATGCATGAAATTGAAAATTCAAACTCCCCAAACCTCATTAGATGCACACATGGGAGTTAGACACCTCCGCCAAACCACCATGTGCACACCTCAACCACTAAACAATTCATCACATTGGTCATTAATCAAAAACCAAGCTTGGCTCAGATTTCCTTGGGGAGATATACTCCCAATTCCCAAATCAACTTCACTCTTACTTTGGTCTATTTTAAAAACATCAGATTTTCCAAGGCCTCTTGGAGAGATTTGATTCATCTCGATTTTCAAACAATGAAAATGGGGAGCTCACCTTGATTTCAACTTCTTCCACACTTGATCTTAGCCACCTTTTGCACACTTAGCCAAGTCAAGCTCACCCAAGTTGATTCCAAGTTCTAAAGGCAAGGGAAGATTGAATTGGATCAAAGCCAGCTCAAGCTACAGGTGACCCAGGGAAGATCCACTCCATCTCAAGTGCTCCAAACTCACAAGGCTTCTCACTCACGAAGCTTCTCAAAATCGAGCTGATCACCTCTATGGTTAGTGAATTTTGACCAATTAGGCTAAGTGTTGATCTTTGTGAAGTGGATTTCCATGATCTTCTTAGATTGGCGCTTTGGTCCCTTAAATGGTGTCAGATTGCTGATCTTTGGGTTGAGTCTTGATTGAATCCATGAAGGATGCTGGATCTTCCCTTGGATTGTGAACGCTCACATTCTCCTCGGGAAGAATTACATCTCACCCATCCATCGCATTTTAGATGGACGAGATTATTTCCCACATTTTATAATTTATCTCTTTAAAACCAGGGGTATCCTCCATATGATCTTTGATCATGGTTAAGGGTAAACATGAGATTTCCCCATGTGAAAACTTAAGTAATGGCTCACTAACGGATAGGGCCCACCAGCGCCGCTAAGTATTAAATGAGTTATTAATAATTCCTAATTATTCTCTATAGCTTCTAAATATCAGAACCCCTCATTGAAAAATCAAAAAAATAAAAGGAAAAATACCTTGGATATATAATTTCACCTAGAATATTTTAAAATTATTTTCAATACATTTTGATTTCCCTTTTTCTCTGAATTTGTGTTTCTTTGAGAATGTTAATTACCTAATTACTTTCTAATTAAATCACCAATGGATCTCAAATTTCTAGGGTTCATTTTAGGGAATGACCTCTACCTCTCCTAATTTTCTTGCGATTTATTGAAGCCTTGATTAGGGAAATTGCTAGCTCATTTCCTAATTATCCCTTCATATAATTAAGGGTAATTAAAATATAATTAATGGATTTTCCTTATGTTTAAGTTAGATTGGTTGATCTGAATAGGGTTTTATGAAATAATTTTGTATTTCCCCAAGTTATTTAAACCTTTTCTCCTTAATCACCTTCTTAATTTATGGTTAATCCATTAATTACCCATTTAAATAATTTTCAAAAAATTCTAAAATCTCCAACTTAATTAATCTACCTTAGATTCTTAAAATTCAATAGCCTAAGTATAAAAAATTAAACCCCTTTCATAAGAGGATTTTAAAAGTAAAGCTAAAATCCCTTAGCTTAATTAACTTTAATGAGCCAAATTGTATTGAGCCTTTTCATTACTAGGTGCATTACAAATTTACATACCTTGTATTTTATGTCATCTCATTGACTCATAACTAAGTTAATTTTCTAAGGTGTTATAGGTAAGGGGTTAATTAACTTAATGCATACCTTAACCTAATCAACACTTAAAAATAAATTTAATTATCTAAAAATTAAATTAAAATATGAAACACATGTGTGAATGGGTTAGGAACAACAAAGCCATTTCACTTTTAAATCAAACTTCAAACAAACAAAAATCATTTTGAAACTCACTTTGATTTATTCTAAGTTTTCTTATTATTTGAGAATGCCTTTAGGAATTAAGTAAAGTGAGTTTGTTCAAGTGATTGCATTACTTTAGATTTTTCCCAACATGTTAAATTGTATGCCATGTGATTATGCATCCATAATTTTATTTTTTCAAATTTTAAAATGAAATTGTTTTTTTATGTCAAATGTGCACTGTTGGCTAAAATATGAATGGCTATTATCACTATAAATCTAAAGTATTTTCAAAATCTATAAATTTTAATAAATTCTAGTGTGCTATTCTTATAATTTAATTAGTTTGTATGTGATAATTATAAAGTCATGTTAGTGTAGCCTTTCTTTCCTTCCTTATGTTAATTTGAATATTAAAAATTCATTAAAGAACCCAATACTTATTAAAATTCAAACCCTTCATTATGCTCTCACTTAAGAAAGATTTCTTACACTTGCATGAATAAATTGCATTAAAACAAAAAATAAAACCATTATGTAAACTTTTGCATATTCCTTCTTTTTTTCATTTCTTTTATATGTATGTCATTAAGAAAAGTGGTATATTATTGACAAGGGATTACTTTAAGTAGCAAGTAGGTCTTGTTTACATCTGTTAACAATTTTTGTACTCACTTATGCCTTTCTGCTTTCATGCATGTATGTGAAATTTGGAAAAGAAAAATTTTTACTTAAGAAAATTCATGCATCTAAATCTTCTAAATTTTCTTAAATAAATTATAATACATCATAAAGTGTGTTAACTATCTTCATTTATATATATATATATATATATATATATATATATATATATATATATATATATATATATATATATATATATATATATTTAGAGTCCATCCATATACATGTTATATATATGTTGAGAAAGATTGAAGTAATGTATGTTATGTGAATTTTGATTCATTTTCCTTAGTCTTAAATAACATTTCTTTTTGAATAAGTTTGTTTAGAATTGATCTAAACTTAGGATTAATTAAAAGATTCAATCAAAATATTCATCTAAATGAAATTAAAATGTGAACTTACCTTAGAAATTACTTATAAGTTAAAGGAAAGATATCTCTTCTCTTTCCCTCTTATAACTTTGTAATTAATTGTAGGTTTCATTTAAAAAAAATAAAACATGAAATATAAAACCAAAGTCACTAAACAACAAACTCCTCTAAGTTGCATGTCTTTCACACTTAGAAAATTCAAACCTAAAGTCTAAGCTCATAACACAAAACTTCAAAGCACACACATATCTAAGTCATCACTTCTAGCTTTAGTATATATTTGATGTTATGTTTTATTTTATGATGAATATTTTAGACTAGATGTTAGGTGTATGCTTTCATTAGAATGAATGGTAGGACGTGCTTAGTCTAACTATTCTTTTGCAGGGGATTATGCTAAAGGGGCACTATCATAAATAAAAATATAAATGCTTCTTGCTTGCAGGTGCTTATACCCCTTTGCATAATCCATAGGTTAGGTGGACTTAGTCACCCATGTGTGGGGTGATAAGTCCAATATACATGTTTGGAATTTGTGTGGTGTGATTTGACTAACCCTTGTTTTGCATGTGTTAGCTACATTTCCCTTTTCCTTTTCATGTAAAAATTTGTATATTTAGGATTTAAAATGATTTATTATGGGGGATTAGGATGAGCATTGGTCATAAGATCACATCTTATATACCATGTGAAGCCTTGAACATCTACCATTCAACCATCCAAAGGAAGATCCAAAGAAAGAAAAGAAGAAAAGAAGAAAAGAAAAGAAAGAAGGAAGAACGAAGAAAGAAGAATGAAGCTTGAAGACCCCCATAACAATGAATTCCTTTTGTTTAATTATAATTCAATTCATTTATAATCCGGGTTATATAAGGGTAGAGCTCGGCTATTTGATATTTTGGGTTTTGTGGTGGTAACCAAGCGACCTTTTCTTTTTTTTGGTTTATAAATTGGTTGATGTTTGTTTAACTTGTGCATTAAGTGACATACTTTTCCTAATTTCTTCCTTACTTTATGTATACGGATGTGGATTAGGCTCATTAGAAAAAAATAAATCTTTTACCCAATTTAAAATTCAAACTAAAACTAAATAACTCATAACCTCACCTAAAACTTAGGATTAAAATCAAGATAAAAGAATTAGAAACCCCTTAGCTAGATGAGTTCTTTTCTTTATAATATCATGCACAATAACATCTTATTTCACTCTTGATTGGAGGGCTTTCATCTTTGCCAGAGAATCTGGCTTGACCTATGAAGGCCGTGATGGAAACTCACCTCTTAAACTTCTTGCTGATTTTGGCCAACAATCTACTTTCTCATGCATTAGTCATAAAAAAAATCATATTAGCCTGAGTCAAATTGATTGTCTAAAAATGATAATAAAATGAAATTTGAAATGCATCAGATTTAGGTCATTTGAAGTATGTCCCTTTACATGATCTAGTCTCTTTAGGAAGTGGGTTTAAGGACTTAGTCTCTTTCTAAATAAAAATAGCCTAGCTATCTTTCATAAGTATAAAGACTTGCTACATGTATTTAAAATTGTAGGAGGAGTTAGTTGGTGGCCATCCCACATGGTTGTAAGTCCAAAATCGGGTTTGTCTCTTGTGGAGGCAAATCAATTACCCATTTTTACCTTAGATTTAGGTTGTGTTTCTGACCCTCATCGAAGCACCATAAATTTAGGTTCCGAGATTGCTTCAACCCTTTGTGGGTCATAAGCATAATTCCTCACCTCCTAGGCATTTCCTTAATCCTGTGTTAAGGAATTTTAAGTCCTAAAATTCTAATGAAAGATACAACTCAAGCAAGCTAAATCAATTTCTAAAATGTAAAGCCCAATTTTAGGATAGTTTGAGATGCTCGCTAGGTTTCCTAGCATCGTGAGCATCTCCTACTTATTCTCATTTTTGGCTTCAGTAATAGCTCCATCTTTTGATCAATCCCATTTGATCTTCAAAATATAAACTAATCGATTGATAGTCTTTTCTATTGAAATCTTCAAAGATAATGATCATTTATCTTAATCGAGAGTTTTCCCAAAGGGTCCTATTCTTTAGGATGTAATTAACTATGGGGGCTTGCCCCTGTAACTCAATGAACCCGATTTAAAATAAATATTGTTTTACTTTTTCATGTAAAGTAGGAGAAGAATCTCTTGTACATATGCAGACCTATCGTTCTTAGGAGTCCTTATTGAGGTAATTTGTTCCATTAAAGGGTAGTGACTTTTATCTTTCGAGATAGGACACTATACCTTGATGACTTATCCGATCACCTGAATAAGTACATCTGTAGATTTGCGTGACATTTTACCAAGATGAATTTCCACATATATAGTTTTACCTTTCCTTTCACCAATAGATTTGAAGCGACTCTATGTGTGTGGGAATTTTTCTTCTACGTTCAATGGCTTCAATTGGAACTTTGACTCGATAACCCATGAAGACAAACTTTTCATTTGACTTTATGGTTTGGATCGTAAATCCTGCATCACATTTGAAATATGTGTGGTACAATCGAATTAATCCACCAATGTATTATAAGGAATTGTCAAATTTTATTCGAAACATACAAAAGCACTTGGCTTACCTTACTTTCCAAACTAAGCTTTACATTTCTAGAAATCTTTCACCTTCTTTTGAATTTGAACAGATGACACATTAGCCTTCAAGTGTCCTTTATTTCCCTTAGCATTCCTCTTAATTAATTTTCTTTTAATTTATGGTTGTCTCATGAGATTAATTGAGTGAATTCCTTGTTTCTTAAGCCTTATTTCTTCTTGAATAAACATACTTTGTAATTCAGCCACATTCCATTTATCTTTTTATTATAGTTTATTTGGAATTGGCAATATTCAACAAGGTACAAGAAAACTTTCACTCATATTCATTTCCATGGTGTTTAATCTTGTTGCAATATTTGCCATTTCGTGATGTGCTCATGCATATGCGTGAACCATCAAAGTCCATGGTGGTCAACATTAATTAATGTACGTGACTTATTTGCGGACTCAGATTGAGATAAATCTTTCACATACTTCATAAAAGTCTTTTGCATTATATGTTTTGAGAATTGTTGGCTTAATGATATCTGCTACGGTCATTCGCCTAAACATTAAGCTAAATCTATTTGATCTTTCCCAAGCATCATAGAAAGACTTTTGTTTATTGCTGCTAATAGCAATAATAGCAGTGGGTTTATCATTAAGAAGTGCTAAATCAAGATCCAATACACCTAAATGGAATTGAATTTGTTCACTCCATTCATTAAAATTAAGCCCATTAAACTTTATAATAGATGAAGCTTGCGAATGAAGAATAATAGAAGTAGATGCTGCAAAATATTAAATGCTCACATATTAATGTTTGAGTTATAAACACAAACACATAAAAATAGATTCATATAACATTCATATAATCACAAAATGTATATTAAAGTTCTTCTTTGGGTGATACTATAATATACAATAATAAACATAATTGATGCTTAATAGTAATTTCACATAATTGGCAATTATATATACTTTAATTAAATATGTTTGCTATCTTTGGATATGCTAAACATATCTAGCCAAGTATATAAATTAACCACAATTATGTTCATGATTACAAATCGACTAATCAACCTTTGGGAGATCCTTAAATAATTTATAATCATTGAACTTTAATTACTCATGATAAAATTATAAAAGTTCATTATGTCATTTCATTATTAGCATCACATGCTCACGAGTAATTAAATAAATTTAATTTAACATTTGTAAAAACTTTCTAATTTGATCACTTTGGTGATTAACAAATTATGCTTGATGTAAATATCAAATTAAATAATGATAACAATTAAAATTTCAATTGAATAAAACAAAAAAAAAATGTAATAATTAGTTTAAATTTAATTTATAATTATATATATATATATTTGGACTATTATGCATGCGAATGTAAGAATTATTTCGCTGTAAGATTTAAATTATGCTTACATACAATTTTCTGTTTAAATTATGCTTACATGCAATCCATGCGAATGTAAGATTTAAGTCTCATGCATGCGAAATAATATCTTAAAATGATTACATAATGCATGCATAATATCTTAAATCAGAATTAATAACAAAAACTTTAATGGCTTTACATTTTCCAGATTTCATTTTCATATATATAAATTGATTTTGGCTATTGATGGGTTCTTTTGAAACAGTAAACACAAATAATTTACATATTTATTATGTGTATCCCAAAATATAAATTTACAATAGCAATTAATGTGAAAAAGCGAAACTTAATTCATCAATTGGAAAGCTAAGTTAATTAATGCACTGAAAAACATACATTTGATGACGATATAATAAAGTGTTATGCATGAGAAATTAAAAGGGATTATTTTTAAAATAGACTTAGTGTTAATCTTTTAGATTTATAAAATTTTTTTTTTTTTTATGAAAATAATCAACTCATAAACCTAAAATCTTGACAAATGACTTTAACAAAATTTATATAATAAATATATAAATATCTAAGTATTTATATAATTTAAATTTTTTGAATTTATTTAACTAATTATATATTTTAAATAAATAAATATTTTAAATAAATAAATAACTAATTAAATAAATAAATAAATATATATATATATATATATATATATATATATATATATATATATATATATAAATAACGATTTATTTATATATTTTAAATATTTTTAAATTATTTATATAACCAAAATATTTATATAATTAAATACATAAATAACTAAATAAAAATATATATTATATATATATATAAATATAATTACTTATATAATTTATAAATATTTATATAATTTGTTTTCTTTCTTTTGTATTTATTAAAATTATTTATTTATATATTTTAATTATTTTTAAGATTATATATTAACAAAATTAATAAAATTATATTTTAAATAATTATATTAATTAACAAAATTATTAAATAAATTTATAAATTTATATATATAATTAAAAATTTAAATTATATATTAAATTATATATATATATATAAATAAATTAATTAATAACTAAATATATAAATATTTAGTTATTAAATATTTTATAAAAATATTTTTAAATTATATATTTTAAATATTTTTAAATAATTATATTAATTAAAATTAATAAAAACCCCTCTCTCTCTCTCTCTCTCTCTCTCTCACAGAAGCACATCATCTCTCTCTCTCTCTCTCTCACTGTAGAAGCATCATCTGGAATTGCTTCAGAGATTAGATGTCATGACATTTAGGCTATTCATATTTATGACTGAATTAAGATTAACACTAAATTTTTTAAAAATAATCCCAAATTAAAATATTATAGTTCTCAAATTGTGCTCGATACCACTTGTAAGAATTTTATATTTGTTAAAGTTTTTTCTTAATCATTGAACAACATAATTGTAAACTCATAAATAAAATCTTGAACAAAGTGACTTCCATAAAACTTTTAATAAATAAATCACATAATTTATGAGTTCTTTTTTATTTATGAACTGTTTCTCTTCTTTCACCCAAATGTTCTTCATGTAATAAATCTTAATGGAGACATTTACACATTAAATGGAAGAGGATCGGTTTCTCATGAAGAGACTCTTTATTTAATCAACGGTTAAACAATTTATCAAACTCTTTTCTTAGATGAGATTTAAATACATAATTTATTAAATAATAAATTGAATAATAATTAATGTCCACACTTGAGAATTAATTACATAATTCTTACACAATCACATAGTTAATTACCCTCTCAATCTTTGAGAAAACTTTGATTAAAATTTTACTCTTTAATAGCTAATTGCCATATAGTAAGCATCTGAGTTTAAAATTTGGGATTTAGAATTTATGAAATTTATCATTATTTAACTTAAAGCAGATGGTTAATAGCGATGGCGTCAAGATTGGTTCCATCATAATTTTATGTAGTCCTTTTATAATTAGAGTGGTGTCATGACTTGATAAAAGGATTGTCAATATTCATAAAAGAAATCTTTTGTAGATGTGATGTTTATATAAGAAGACAAGTTTAATTCCACAGAGAGCTTTTTTATGTATTGATCTTATGGTTCTGCTCAATGTACAAAATTGAGGAGCATGTACTACAATTGTGACCAAATATAATGGTATATTTGGTGGCAACTTAGATATAATCATAACTAAATCATATATATCTTTAAGTCTGCATTAGAGGACATGGGTCAAATTAGACATGAATTGATTGAGAATGACTAATTATGCTTGAATTGATGACTCCTTTGTGAGTTAGAATTTTCTTGATTTGTCATCTTCAATAAACGATTGTGGAAGGTGGATGCATTATTTTGCTTTAAGATTCTTTAGGTTGATGACTTGCATTTAGTCATTTAAGTTATGCTTTTTTTTTAATAATTTTTTATACTTGCATGAAATTTGAATTTATCTGATTTGATATTGAATCTTGAATATAACTTGATGGAAGTATTCCCACCGGTTGAAATCTTTATTAAATATAGCATCATCTAGACCTATTTTATTTCTTTAACAAAATAATTATGATTTGTATTCATGAATTTATTTGAGATGTTTTAACATAAATACTTTGAAAATTTAGATAATAATAACTCCCTTTTTAATCAATACATTTTTGAATGATTCTTCATTTTGTTATTCCAGATCATATCGACTCTATTAATTTAATATTAGAGGATCAGATCTAGATTTATATTTTGAGAATTTTGAATTTGAGGATATTGAACATAAATATCTTAGATATTTTTGATAATAATGATCCCTCCGGTTGATATCTTCAATCAACTCTGCATCACTAGGGACTGAATGATTCTTCATTTTATTATTCAGATCATTTGATTTAATTTAATAATAGAGGATATCTAATTTATATTTTGAATTTTGAATTTGAGGATATTGAACATAAATATCTTGATATTTTGATAATAATGAAGGTTGATATCTTCAACTTTGACCATCATTGGGGTATATAAGATGAAATTTCTCTTGTTTGATTTGATGGTCATATGCAAATGACATCAAATTCTCTTGTTGGTGATTGAGCATTTCATTTAGAATCAAACCTGCCGACTCCTATTTTGCAAGGATGATTAGATTAATTAAGTGGGACTTATGACTTCACCATATAGATAAAGCGGCCCAAGTAAGTTTATTTTTAATTCTATTGAATTTCATGCAAATAAATTTGTATGCTTTTATGAGGCAATTGAAATAAGCTCAGGTGCTTCTGAAAATATGTAAATCGCTTTAAAGTACTTTTACTTTTTTGAAATACCATATTTTGATTTCTTATTTGATGTGCATATTTATTAGTTTGCAATGCTAAGTTGCTTATAAGAATTTGAGTATTAGACTACATTGTAATGCATGCAAGTATCAAGCTTTTGAAATTATTTGTATGTGTCCCATCATGAAAAGCATAAACATGAGATAGCTTCATTGCATATGTATGGTTCAAGCTTTTTATGATTCTCTACATTACTTGCATTTGTTTCTTTCATGAATTCTTCATGCTTGATAGATTTTTTTTGTGGTCATTGATAAGCTTTTAAGTCCACTGAGTATGTTTTCTTATAAGCTTTATTAGAATTTTGTTCTTGCTCAAAAGTGAACTTTTAAGTCCATCAATCTTTTTTAAATTCAATTATATTTACTTGGGATCCTTTTGCTTTCTCTTATCATTTTAATGATTCAAGCTAATTATTTGATTTAATTCTTGCTCATCAATGGGCTATTTTATCTTTACTTTAGCATACAACTTCACTATGAAGTCTTCTAAATGCAGTTAAATTATTTGATATAATTTTTATTTTAACTGTCAAGTATTTATTTAATAATTAGAATTGCAATCTATTCTTATTTTGTACCACATTTATGTTCAAATTTGCATCTTAATTGTGTCAATTCTAATTTCATTATAAATCAAATTTTTAAAAATTTTATCAGTATTTTTGAAAAATTTCAGCAACATATCTAGTTGGAATTTTTGAAATTATTTTCCATTTGCAAAAGATGTGAGTGATATTTTCATCGTATAAATCTAATACTACTTGTAAAAAAAGGCTTCAGGCTCTTTGAATATTGCATAAATCAAAACACAATATATTACACATCAACATATTTTATGCATTTACGATTGATACAGATAATATAAATTTTTTCTTATCACATTTTTTTTCTTTTGATTTTATTAAATGAGAGAGAGAGAGAGAGAGAGAGAGAGAGAGAGAGAGAGAGAGAGAGAGGCAGGTTGAAGAGGAACAGTGAATATCTCGAATGTTTGGGTTGCTTGCTGCTTGAGGTGTGCTGCCAGCTCACGTGAAATGAAGAATATAACATAGCTGAGCTCGGCACATGACATGATTGACAAGGAGGAATGGATTTGGAGATTCGTGGAGATGAAATGGATGGCAGAAATGCTGGAGTTCTAGCTCTAGCCGACATAGAAATATTAAAAAAAATGGAAATGCGAGAGATGGAGCAGTTGTTCGATCTCAACAGCTACTAGGATGAAGCATAATATATCATATGTGCTAAAATACAGTTGAACAGCAAGATAAATGGAGTTGTGAGAAAGGTGGTGGAACTGGAGCTCAGGTTGATGACGAGCATCAAGAAGAGAGAGAACTGTTGTCTTCTTAAATTTGAGCCTTCTGGATTGAGAGAGTGTGATTGCTTTCTTTAGCATGAGAAAGGATTCTGGTAGAGACTTGCTCATAGATGTTTGGTGGGTGGACCGATCAAGACAAGGACTCGGTTTAAAATCCACGGGAAAAAACAAGAGCCGAAGAGAGAACAATTAGAAAATTTGTGCAGGAACACGGAACTGAAAATAGGAGATAAGATGTGACGGATGGTGGAGAATGAGGCAAAGGCGGAGCAGTGTGAAATCTCAGAAAATCGGATCACGTGAATGGGCTTCATTTATGGATAAGATATTTAATTGAGTTTCAATGATTAATATATGTATTAGTTAAAAGGCCATTAAACTCTCATGGCCCAATAAATTAAAAAGCCCATTGCATCTTATCAATCTTAGATTTTTGTTTTACATTCAAGGATATATAGAATCAAAACAGATTTAATTAAACTAATGGTTCTGTCACTTCAACTTTTTTATGACAAATATGAATTTAATCTAATTCAATTTTATAATGTATATAATAACTGACAACTTAAACATGCGTATTAATTTTAATTTCAATTTAGTACAACTTAATTTAATTTTCATGAATAAATATATATATATATATATATATATATATATATATATATATATATATATAAATATATATATATAATGATAATACATGTATTAAATATTTAACATAAATTAACTTTAACTTTAGCTTTAATTCAATTTAGTGCGTTTAATTTTATTATTTTTTTCATATGATCGTTATTCTTCTTTCTCTCTATTTTTTTTGTAAGGTTCATCGTTCTTCATGTATCTCAAATTTTATGTCATAACTTGGCATACTTAGATAATTGTCCACTTCACATTATTGTGTTATCGTATGCAAAATGGATGTCTAATATAAGTATTTTTTCTTTATATTTCGGATATATCGGAGCATCTCGTTTTGTGAAGGGACATCGTTTAAATATTTGAAGGTCAAATTGAAAATTCTTTGAATAGTGCAATAATGCTCTTTGTTTGTCACTCATAAAATCATTAATTTGATCGCGAACATTCTCATTTGATCGGTTGATGTTTCGACGATGTTGACATGATAAGCTTCATGAACATAGACAGTTTGAATGTTGTTGAAGTCTCCAAACTCCAATATACATAAGGTAAATTCATCTTTCCATCGATTGATGAATATCATATATATATATATATATATATATATATATATATATATATATATATATATATATATATTGATCATTCGATGTTTCTCCACATTGGTGAAGTTGTTTTATTTGGAGGTCATTTCATGATTTTGGTGATGCTTATGTATTTTGACTTTGATTCACTATTATTGTCAGAAATTATAATTTATCTTGTGAGCTCGACTCGACTTATGGCGCATGCATAGAGGTCAACAAATGCCCCCAAAAAATATGATTCGAGCATGAAGCGAGTCATATTTGTTAAAAACTGATTGACCATTTGTGCTAGTCATAGATCTTGAAACTTAAGTTTCAATTTCATGTTGGCTAAGAGCTTCTTTACATCTACGATGCTTCAATAGGTTTCTAAATATCTCTTTCTTTTGTGTTACTAAATATTTGAATTTCAACCTTGCTTCATGCTTGATCGAGTTTGATGTAGGAATTAATTTTGCTTTGAGACTTGAAACTTCTTCTATCTAGCTTTAAATGGGGACTTAATGAAGGATTGACTGATTTGTTATTATTGACTTGCGGAAGTTTTTATGTACTTCATGTGCTTCTATTAGACTCATTGAAGGGTGCATAGAGATGAGTTTCTTATATTAGTTATAATATTGATTATCGGAGCAATGAGTGCTAACAAAGCGAATAATAATGAAATTCTTTAGTTTGACCATCAGCTTTGAATGAACTATGAAATTGCTTCCTTAGTCCTGTGCTTTCTACTTTGATGGACTTGATGAGAAAATTGACTTTAATCTGTGCTTTGTGCTTGATTAGACTGCTTGAAAAGAGTTTGGAATAACACCTTGTAGGCAACATAGAGATTGATTTGAGGCTGCTCTGAATTGAGAGTTTTCTTCTCAGATTATCTTTGTCTATTGATCAAGTAGAAAAATCTTTTGGATTATGGTTGCTTATAGTCCTAAAATTTGGATATGGTTTGAGATTGAATAGATCATTATTGAATTGTGAGACTTTTCTCATTTCTTATGGCTTATTGAGTGAGGAGAGCGTCAAAAACTTAGCCATTTGTGGGCTTATTGAGTCACATAAAATTTGAGTCTTCGACAAGTGATGGATTAATGGTCTTGTCTCTACAGGCTCTTTCACTGACTTTTAGCGACTTTGTTGAGTGATGAAATCTCGACCATTTATGGGCTTGTTGAGTTCGACCTTTAGAACTCATCCGTGTTATAGACTTGAAGATGTAGAGGTTGATACTTTTCTAACTTAACTGATTAAAGCTTCTGAAGTTGGGAGTTCTTCTAACTTGATCTTCAAAATGTGATGAATTTTGGAGATAAACTTTTGATATTTAGGGTTATCTTTTCATACTTGTAGTTGATTCTTTTTATTCTTGTAAAAGCCTACAACTTTGACCATAACATTTATAGATATATTCAAGGATCTCAGCATAAAGCTTGATGTCAACCTGAATATATTTACTAGAAAGCCTCTTATTTCACAGGAGAGGGTTGAACAACTTTGAGCATAAGAAAAAGCTCCTGTCTAAT
This sequence comes from Cymbidium sinense, assembly GCA_021442155.1. Classification (NCBI taxonomy): domain Eukaryota; kingdom Viridiplantae; phylum Streptophyta; class Magnoliopsida; order Asparagales; family Orchidaceae; genus Cymbidium; species Cymbidium sinense. The sequence goes on from CM038215.1 coordinate 151,561,611, forward strand.
AAGGGGATTGCAGATTAGTTCAGAAATATGTTACAAGGTTTGATTTCCTTTACTGTAAAGTAGACATGACATATTTTTTCAATCATAATATGTATCTATCTAAGAATCTTGGCTTAATGCATGATGTTGACTTAGATAAATATATAAAAAAATGGCCCTCTCTAATAGAGGGATTTTCACAATAACTGTTCAGAGAATTTAGAATGTCTTTGGTTCTATGCTTTGTGCTTTCGGACTTGTTAAAAACTTAATCTTGAGAGTTTGAAATTTATATTTTTCTCCTGTCCTAGCTTTATTTCTTGGTGGACTTAATGGAGTTGATGATTTGTTGGTGAGGTGAGAACATCTTTGGTCCTATGCTTGGTGCTGGTCGGACTTGCTGAATATTCAATCTCAAAATTAAAATTTGTATTTTCCTCCTGTTCTGACTTCATGCCTTAGAAGACTTAATGGAGTTGATGATTTGTTGGCGAGATGAGAACATCTTCAGTTCTATGCATGGTGCTTTGACGGACTTGTTGAAGACTTCATCTCTGGGATTTGTATCTTATATTTCCTTCTATCCTGACTTCGTGCCTTGATGGATTTGATGGAGGAAAATCCTGAATTATCTTGAAGACTTGTCAGGTGATATAAAATTACCTTCTGCCCAAACTTTCTACTTTCGTGGGCATATAAAGGATGTTTGCTGAGGACCTAGCCCTTAGAGCTTATATTGGGTAAATGGTGAAGACTCATCAGTCCCATGCTTTGCGCGTAACGGACATGTTGATGACATAACTCGCTCAATTCAGCCTTTGGCTTTATATGAACATTGTGATGACTTTTTCAATCTCTTTCTTTTTGCTTGATTGTACTTGCTAAAGAAAAGTTTCCATCAGTTTTTGCTTTATGCATAACATACTTGTTGAAGGAGTTGAGATTTTACATTTAATATTGATACCAAACTCAACTTAGTGTCTTCTTGAGTGAGGATATTTTTCTTATTATATTTTCGAAAATGACCTTAACACTGTTAGGGATGATCTCCCAGTCTAGACCACTTGAACTCACCAATTTGGAGAGATTTGGAGATTTAGATGCTCTTATCTTTGAGCCAACGAAGTAGGAGGATCTCTTACTGCAATATTTATGGCATGTTGAATAAGCAAACTTGTCAGCGACTACGCCATATTTAGGGGTGGTGAATCCAACCTTATGCACACATTTGAGTATTGGACTTAAGCAATTTATGGAGGATTTTATCATCGGGCTAATGAGATGGGGGATCTTTTACTGCGGCCTTTGTAGCATGTTGAGTAAGAATATTTGACAGTAACTCGACCATATTTAGGCGTATTGAGTCCCACCTTATGCACCAACTCGAGCCTTAGATTGGATGTATGAATGAAAGATATGTCCCCAACTTGCTTTGTTTTAATTTATAGACTTAAAAATTTCTTTTTTTGGTCAGTAAGACTTTGAGACTTGTGAACTTTGAATACATAATTTGAATACGTATATGGGGATCTCGGCCTTAGGTGTGATGTCAACCCAAATACAATAGAAATTTTCCATTGTTTCACAGAGAAAGCCTGACATTTGCTATAAAAATTTTTAAAAAAAATACTCCATATATAACATGGGGGATTTTTGCTTCATTTCAAAAATGTATTCTTGTGTTACAAGAGAATTTTCAAGCAAAACTTACACATATAATGATGATGAGGAATAATTGGTATTATTAGCACTATGACCAATTCTCCTTCTTGAAAAGTTTGATAGATTCACTATATGATTGAAAGCTTTGGACATCCTCGCTCGATAGACTTATAGATTTTGCTGAGCTTAGAGCCTAACTTCATTAAGTGCATCAAGCTCTTCCATTTATAGATGAGCATTCTCATCTTGAGTATGATCATGTTGAATGGAAACTCGGAGTGAAGGTAGTTCAACTTCGATTGGTAAAACTGCTTCAGCTCCAAATACTAGTGCAAAGGGAGTAGATTTTGTGGGAGTCTTATAAGTAGTGCGATAAGCTCATAAAGCTTCCACAAGCTTGGTATGCCACTCCCTTCTATTTATTGTGAGGATCTTTCTAAGTAGTTGACAAGTATTTTGTTGAAAGCCTCGACTAAGCCATTTGCTCTAGAATTATAAATCGATGAGTATCACTAATCAATCTTATATCGATCAACAAACTCATAGATTTTAGTGTTCTTGAAGGATGGATCGTTGTCTGAGATAATTCGACATGACACACCAAATCTATAGACAATATTGTGGGTGAAGAAGTTGGTCACATGCTAGGATGTGACTTTCTTGAATGGAGTAGCTTCAGCTCACTTGGAGAAATAATCAGTAGCTGCTAGGATGAAGCGATGACCAGCTGATGATGGCGGGTCAATTGGTCTAATTTTATTCGTTCCCCAGCATTCGAATGGCCAACATGCTATCATCAGGTGTAATGGATTTGGGGGTTGATGAATGATATTGTCATGGACCTGACATTCATGGAATCTCTTGGCATGATCGATACAATCATTTAACATAGATGGCCAGTAGTATCCCATTTTTTTTATTTTAAAAGCCATTTTAGGACCTGTTTGGTGTGCACCACAAAGTCATTCATGAATTTCAGAAATTACATTATTAGCTTCTTCTATTCTTAAGCACTGTAGCCACTTCTGCTCGAAGTACCTATGATATAGGGTATTGCCAACATAAGCATATAGTCGAAGCTTTTTCTCTAGTTGTGTAGTCATCGACTTATTGCTTGGCAATTTGCTTTCGTTAATGTAGTCGGCGAAGGGTTGTCTCCATTCTTTTTTCTCTTCCACTGTAAAAATTTCACTTTGTGGTGTTGGAGTTTCTTCAGATTAGGGTCTTGCCTCTTGAATAGTCTGAGCCTCATCTTGTTGATTTTGACAAGCAATTTGTAAGGGAGCATGAGGAGCAACGATAGATGCATTCTGCTGATTTGTGTTTGATGGCCCCTCTTCCAATAGAGATTTTAGGTTTGCCAGCTTTATGACCCGATGAGTGCAAACACTAATTAACACATAATCATCATCATCCATACTTGTCATTTCTTTAGCTAGCTTAGCTAGTCAATTAGTTTTACTATTTATAGCTCGAGAGGCCCGAGTTATAATGACATTTGAAATTTGCTTCTTAAGCTCAAGGGCTTGCTTGTGGTAGTGAGCAAATTCAAGTTTATTGATTTTATAAATACCTAGCAATTGATTAATAACAAGCTGAGAATTGCCATAAACTCGTAGATTTTGAGCTCTCATGGAGATGTCTTCCTCCAGACTTGCCACCAACGCTTCGTATTCTGCTTTGTTGTTGGTTCGTGGCTTAGTCAATTAGTAAGAGTGCCTCATTATACCACATTCTAACGTGATCAAGAAGAGGCTAATGCCAGCTCGAGCTTTTGGGAGATTTAAGGGCTGAGTGTATTTGATGGATGAAACTCCATCAAAGTAGAATTCTCACATTTGTTGCTTTTCATTTTCATATATATGCATGATCTGCTCATTAGAAAAATTATCATTGAGCAATGAATCTACCTGGATAGGGTGTGCAGGAAGGAAGTCTGCCAAAATTTTCCCATTCATTGCTTTTCGGGGAACATATGAGTGTCAAATTATAGTAAAAAAAAAACCCATTGTGCTAAGCAACTTGTCAATGCTGGTCTTGTCATCGAGAACTTCAGTAGATTGATCCTTAAGATGAGAGTAATTTTATGAGATAGCATGTATTGATAAAACTTCTGGACAGTAAAGATTAATGCCAAACAATACTTCTCAATTGGAGAATATTGTTGTGGTGAAAAATTCTCATAAGAGAGTCGACTTTCAAATCCATGGGGAGAAAAGAAAAAGGAACCCTCACAAAAATTTGTCTTGGTAAAATGCCACACAGATCCGCAGATGTACTTATTCAGGTGATCGGATACATCATCGAGAAAATAGTGTACTATCTAGAAAGACAGAAGTTACTACCCTTTAATGGAACCAATCACCTTAATAAGGACTCTTAAGGGCGATGAGTCTGCATATGTACTAGAGATTCTTCTCCTACTTTACATGAAATAGTGAAGTAGGGTTTATTTTAAACTGGGTTCATTAAGTTTCCTACAGGGGCAAGCCCCCATAGTTAATTACATCCTAAAGGACAGGATCCTTTAGGAAAACTCTCGATTAAGGTAAATGATCATTGTCTCTAAAGATTTTAATAGGAAGGACTATCAATCGATTGGTTTTATTTTGAAGATCAAATGGGATTGATCAAAAGAGGGAGTTATTATCGAAGCCAAAATGGGAATAAGTAGGAGATGCTCACGATGCTAGGAAACCTAGCGAGCATCTCAAACTATCCTAAAATTGGGCTTTACATTTTAAAAATTGATTTAACTTATTTGAGTTGTATTTTTCATTAGAATTTTAGGACTTAAGATTCCTTATCACAAGATTAAGGAAATGCCTAAGAGCTGAGGAATTATTCTTATGGCCCAAAGGAGAAGCAACCACCTAAATCTAGGGAGCTTGAGGAAGCCTAAACCTAAATCTAAGGCAAAAATGTGTAATTGGTTTGCCTCCCTCGAGAGGACAAACCACTGACTTGGACTTACAACCCGGGGTGGCCAACTAACTCCGATTTTAAATACATGTAGGCAAGTCTTTATGCTTATGCAAGATAGTTAGGCTATTTTTTATTTAGAAAGAGGCTAAGTCCTTAAACTCACTCTAAAAGACTAGATCATGTAAAGGGACATGCTTCAAATGACCTAAATCTAATGCCTTTCAAATTTCATTTTATTTCATTTTGGACAATCAATTTTCAATAGGATTTTATGACTAATGCATGAGAAAGTAGATTATTGGCCAAAATCAATAAGAGGTGAGTTTCCACCACTCAAGGTCAAGTGGGTTCTCGGAAAGGATGGAAGCCCTCCAATCAAGAGTGAAATAAGATGCATTTGTGCATGATATTATAAGGAAAAGAACTCATCCGGCTAAGGAGTTTCTAATTATGTTATCTTGATTTTAATCCTAAGCTTTAGGTGACGTTATGAGTTATTTAGTTTTAGTTTGAATTGTTAAGTTAGGTAAATGATTTATTTTCCCTAAAGAGCCTAATCCATATCCATACCATAAATAAAATAAGGAAGAAATTAGGAAAACCATGCAACTTAATGCACAAGTTAAACAAACATCAATCAATTTATAAAATTAGCAAAAAAATAATAGATTATTATTTGTGGTCGGGCACCACCGTACAAACCCGAAAATATCAAATATTGGTAGTCAAGCTCTACCTTTATACAACCTGTATTACAAATGAATTAAATTACAATTTCAGTAAAGAAATTCATTATTATGTGGGTCTTCAAGCTTTATTCTTCTTTCTTTCTTTTCTTTTCTTCTTTCTTTCTTCTTTGGATCTTCCTTTGGATGGTTGAATGGTAGATTCTCCAAGGCTTCACATGGTGCATAAAATGAGATCTTATGACCAATGCTCATCCTAATACCCCATAACAAATCATTCTAAACTCCTAAATATACAAATTTTTACATGAAAAGGAAAAGCATAAATCTAATTAACACTGCAAATAAAGGTTAGTCAAATCACACCATACAAATCTCAAGCATGTATATTAGAATTATCACCCCACACATGGGTGACTAAGTCCACGGCTTATGAGTTATGCTAAGGGGTATAAGCACTACAAGCAAGAAGCATTTATATTTTATTTATGATAGCACCTTTAGCACAATCTCTTGAGAAAGAATAGTTAGACTAAGCACATCCTACCATTCATTCTATGAGCATACACCCTAACATCCAGTCTAAAACATTCATCACAAAATAAAACATAACATCAAGCCATGCCTAACCTAAAGCTAGAAGTGGTGACTTAGGCTAATGTGTGTGCTTTGAAGGTTTGTGTGACATGCTTAGCTTAGGACTTTAGGTTTGAATTTTTTAAGTGTGAAGGACATGTTCAACTTAGAGGAGGGTTTCATTTAAGTTGTTTAGTGGTTTTGGGTTGATTTTATTTCATGTTTTAATTTGGTTTGAGTGAAACCTACAATTAATTACTAAGTTATGAAAAGAGGGAAAGAGAAGAGAACTTCTCTTTCCTTCCCTAATCCTTAAGTAATTTCTAAGGTAAGTTCACATTTTAATTTCATTTAGGTGAATGTTTTGATTAAATCTTTTAATCAATCTTAAGTTTAGATAAACACTAAACAAATCTATCCAAAAAGAAAGGCATTTTAATATTAAGAAAAATGAATCAAAATTCACATATCCTATATTACTTCTATTCTTTCCCAACATATATAACATGCATATGGATGGACCCTAAGCATATCTATGTGAAAATGAGAGTAATTAACACACTTTATGATGCATGCTAAGTAATCCATTTAAGAAAATTTAGAAGTTAGATGCATGATTTTCTTAAGTAGAAAATATTTTCCTTATCCAAAATTTCACATACATGCATGAAAGTAAGAAAGGCATAAGTGAGTACAGCATCATTGTTAACCAGAGGTGTAAGGTACAAGACCTACTTAGGGCTACTTAAAGCCTCGCAACCTTGAGGTTCTCCAGACTAATATACCACTTTCCTTAAGTACTAACATACATATAATGGAAATGAAATGAAAAAAAGAATATGCAAAAGTTGTTTAATAGTTTCATTTTTGTTTATGCAATTTATTCATGCAAGTGTAGGCAATCCTTCTTAAGTGAGAGCATAGGGATGAATAGGGTTTGGAATTAAGTAAGTGTTGGGTTCTTTTCAAATGAACCCTACTTCTTACCAACTCATATTCAAAACTATGCTAACATAAGAAAGGAATGAAATGCTACACTAAACATGACTTCATAATTCATCACATGTAAGATAATAATTAAATTATAAGAATAGCACACTTTCAAATTTGATGTTTCATTTATAGATTTTGAAAATACTTTGGATTTAGTAGTGATAATAGCCATTCATATTTTACTTTAGCCAACACATGCACATTTGACATAAAGTAAACAATTTCATTTTAAAACTTTGAAAACATGAAATCATGGATGCATAAATCACATGACACATAATTTAACATGTTGGGAAAGATCTAAAGCAATGTAATCATGTAAACAAACTCACTTTACTTAATTCCTAAAGACATTCTTAAAGAATAAGAAAACTTAGAATAAATCAAAATGAATTTCAAAAATTATTTTTGTTTGTTTAAAGTTTAATTTAATTTTGAAAAGGTGAGATGAGTTTTATTCCTAACCCATTCCACATGTGTTTTGTATTTTTTTTAATTTTTAGATAATTAAATCCATTTTAAGTGATTAGGTTAGGTATATTAAGTGGCTTAATTAACCCTTACCTCCTTAGAAAATTAACTAAATAATTATGAGCCAATGAGATGACATAAAACCCATAAGGTATTTAAATTTGCAATGCAAGTAATGAAAGGCCTAATGCAATTTGGCTCACAATTAAGTTAAGCTAAGGGGTTTTAGCTTAAGTACTTTTAAAACACCCTTCACTTATGAAAGGGTTTTTTCATTTCCTTAGACTTAAGCTATTAAACACCTAAGCATCTACCCAAAGTAGATTAATTAAGTTATGAAACTTTTAGAATTTTTGAAAATTGTTTAAATGCATAATTAATGAATTAATCCTTAATTAAGAAGGAATTAAGGAAAGAAAAGAGGATTTAGGGAATAGCTTAGGGGAAATACCTCAAAATTATTTTATAAAACCCCTACTCACTGGATCTAACCTTAATCTAACTTAATTATAGGAAAAATTCACTAATTATACCTTAATTACCCTTAATTATATGAAGGGAGTAATAAGGGAATGTGCTAGCAATTTCCCTAATCAAGGCCCCGATAAATCTCAAGAAAATTAGGAGAGGCAGAGGTCATCCCATAAAATGAACCATAAAAGTTTGAGATTAATTGGTGACTTATTTAGGAAATAATTAATTAATTACCATTCCCAAAGAAACCCAAATTCGGAGAAAAGAGAAATCAAAATACAGTGAAAAGATTTTTTAAATATTCTAGATGGAATTATCTATCCATAGCATTTTCCTCATTTTTTTCTGATTTTTTCTAGGTTTAGTTATGATTTTTTTAAAGGTTTCTGAATTAATTAGAAATTAAGAATAATCCCTAACTAATCCTAAGTTAATACCCACTCAGGGCGCGATGCATGGCGGCGGCAGTCAGCGCGCCGTGAGCCCCCTACTTAAGTTGTTGCATCAGGGGAACGATGGTGGCGCACATGCTTTTATCCTTAGCCGTCCAATCAAAGATCGGATGACTAAGGACACACCTGTGGTTTTAAAATGTGGATTGGTTTCTAAAATGTGGGAAATAATCTCAGTCATTCATCTAAAAATGCGTAGATGGATGGGTGAGATAGTTCTTCCACGAGGAATTAATGGCTCACAACCCAAGGGGAATCATCCTTCATGGACTCATTTAAGACTCAACCCACACCATCTAAAGGACCACGGCCAATCCAATGGTGGATTTTACATGAAATGGAAATTTCTTTCACAAAAGACCAATACCTCTTAGCCTAAGTGGTCATAAAATCACAAACCATGCTAGAGGTGATCACCAGCGCTCGGGATGGATGAGGTAGCTTTGTCTAGTGAAGACGAAACCCTGTTGAAGTTCTTAGCTCTTGAGGTTGAGTAGATGAATGGGTGGACCAACTCCTCTTCACTCCCCTTGCGGCTTTGATTTAATTGGTCTTCCCTTGCCTCTAGAACTCAATTGGATGCTTAGGCAAGCTTGAATTGGTCCTTGTATGATGAGTGCAAATTAAGTGGGATCAAGTGTAGAGGAACTTAGAAATCATTGCGAGCTCTTTGTTTTGTACTATGCAAAATCGAAGAATGGGAATTCTCAATCCTCTCTAGGATCCTTAAGAAAGCTCTATGAAGGTTTCTAAAGCTTCCTAGGTTCCAATCGATCAAGTGGGAATGAAAATTTTAGTGGAATAGGGGGAGTATATCTCCCCCTATGGAAATTGGACGACCGAGCATAAGCTTGCCATTTTGATTCAATTGACCTCAAAGGATGGGTTGTTTTGGCTGTTAGAGGTGTGCACATGGTCGGTTTGGCCAGAGGAGTGGAAGCCTAACTCCCATGTGCATCCAATTGAGGTTTGGGGTTTGAATTTTCAATTTGTCCATGGGTGGTTGTGTTTGGTCTATGGGACAAATGGGTTTACCCAAACCCATTGGGTTGGGTGCACTACTCATCACTAGGACCCCTTGAGGTTTTAGGAGAGCCTCAAGTGTTTGTGATGAGTGCATGACCAAAATACCCATGGGCTAGGCCAAAATTTGTTCTATGACCTAGGGGTATAATGGTCATTTTGCTATTTTTTCAATTTGGATATATTTGGTATGTTGAGAAAATTGGTTGGGCCAAATTTCAATGGATTTGGAATCCATTTCATAGGGTTTGGCTCATGTTGACCCATTTAGGTCAAAATGGGTCAACTTGGGTCAACTTGGGTCAAGTTAACTAATAGGTCAAATTGGGTCAAAACAAGGGTTGGGTCAAGTTCATATGACCATTTGAAATGTTTTGGTACCTTCAGTTTGGTTCAATTTGGTATAGATTGGTTTTGGCTCATATGACTCATTTAGGTCAAATAGGTGGGTTGACCTATTTGACCCATTTATTTGGGTTGGTCAAGGGTAGGTTAGGTTTGGTTAGTCATATGGAGTGGATTGGTATCTTTATTTCCAATCAATTTGGGTTAGTTCAATTTTGGCTCAACATGACCCCTTTAGGTCATGTTGGGTCTAAGGTCAATTGGGCTAGGTTGGGTCTAGTTGGCCAATTGAGGCTTTGGTCAAGTTCCACAAGTGATTTGGGATGGACTTGACCCATTGGTTTCAATCAATTTAGCTTAGATCAAGTTTTGTCACATTTTGGCCTTTTGGTCAAAATAACTTGGTCAAGTGGGCCAATTGGGCGTTAGGCTCAAATGTTGGGTCAAGTTCAAACATAGGTCATGAGTGAACTTAGATCAATGGTTTTAATCAATTTGGCCTATGGTGGATTTTGGCTATGCAAGGTTTCATTTTAGGTTAAGTGTTGACCAAGTCAACCCTTATTGACCCAATTTGATTGATTGATCATCCCATGATGATTGTTGATCGTGATGAGAGGCAAATATGAGGTTGGTTCAATCCAATTTGGTTAGGATCAAAAGTTGGCTCATAAGGGTATTTTAGGTCACTTTGGGTCAAGTGAGCCTAAGTGGGTCAAATGGCTTGGTCAAAGCTTGATTTGAAGTTGATTGATCTTGTATATGGACTTATGATTGAAATATAAATCCATTTACAAGTGGTTTGACATCAAATAGATTTTGATCCATTTGAAAATCTCATATTCAAAGGAAGAATATGAAGGGGTCTTGAGTTTGATTTTTGATTTGGGTTTTGATTGAAGGATTCAGGTTTGGATTTATATATGAGCTCATGATTGTAGGATTGATTGAACTATGAAAGAAAATGAAGGATTTGTCTTGATTTGAATTGATTTCTAAGTTCAAGATTTTGACTTGGAAGGCTTAGATTTGATTTTGAATAGATTTGAGTTTGATTTTTGGAGTTGGTCTTGATTGTTTGAATTTATATTTTATTTATATATATGAATATAAATGAGAATATAAATTGATCATGAGAAAGTTTCAAAGATTTGAAAGAGTTTAATCATGATTTGAGTTAAATCCATTAAAGGGAATTTAAAGGATTTAATGGAATTTTTAATTAAAAATTTAATTTTTTTAATTGGATTTGATTGACTTATATTTATATTTCATTTATATATGAGAACATAAATAAGAATATAAATATAATTTGAGAAAATCCCATGAGTTTGAAAAGGTTTGATCAAAGTTTAGGTTAAATCCATTAATGAAAAATTAATGGATTTAAGGGAATTTCAAGCATTTTAATTTGGAATTTAGTTTTGGGTTTGATTGAATTGGGTTATATTTATATTTCATTTATATATGAGAATATAAATGAGAATATAAATTGATTTTAAAAAAATCTCATGAGTTTGAATAGGTTTGATCAAGAATTGGAGTTGATTTTGGCTAAGTCCTTTAATGGAAAATTAAATGAATTTAGGAAAATTTTTATGAATTGATTTTGAATTTTGAGTTTGATTTGATGGGTTTGAATTTATATTTCATTTATATATGAGAATATAAATGAGAACACAAATGGATCATGAGAAAATCTCAAAGATTTGAGTAGGTTTAGATCATGACTTTGGCTAAGTCCTTAAGAAAGGGTTAAGGACCTAGGAAATTTGGACTTAGGAATTTTGATGGAATTTTGTCATGGCTTTCAATCATGGAATTAAATCATAGAGTTGATTTGAGTTTTAGAAAATCAAATAAAATTGATTTGGAGTTTGACTTGAAAGAAGGGAAGTGAAGAAAGGTTTAGGCTAAAGGGTAGGAGATTTTCCTAACACCCCTAAGGCATGATCTATTCCTATGACTAACTCTTCTAAGTCTTCTAGGGCTAGGTGAGAGTGTCCACCTAATCACTAGATGTATCTTAAGACTAAGAAACTTTTAAAGTCTAAGAGAAGTCCTAAGCCTAAGATGGAGGTGTTGAGAGCTCATTCTAAAAATGAGGTCAACATGCGCATTTTCGCTTCTATTAGCCTTCGATTTATGAAGTATAAGGCATTCCCCTTTCTCTTTTCATTATGTTATACGAATAATGCACCTAGAGATTCTTCCAATGCCACTTTGTATAAGAAGAGGGGCTTTCCTAAGATTGGCATTGCGATAATGAGCTGATTCAATAGATACTTCTTGATACTATTAAAAGCCTCTTGACATTCTTTGTCATATTTGAAAGGAATATCCTTCTTCATTAGCTTCTTCCTCTTGGATGCGATCTCTTATCAACGCATCCAATGAATTTCTAGCTCGGAGTCTGGAATAAGTATTTCTTCAATTAAAGTTGACCTCCTCTCGAAGATATGGAGCTAGTTGGTGACGGGATCCCTTGGATGACTCTCCAATGTGTTGACCGTCAGAAATTTTATCACATATGACCATTCTCTTAGGTACCCATTCTTGATGAGTTTTGTTTTTGGCGGATCTCTTAGAGTATAGTTCAGATGTTATGTCACTGTCTTTCTTTAAGATAGTTTCAGTTCAAGATTTTGGCCTCCAAATTTACTTACCTTTTTGCTGGGACCTTTCGACGGTAGATTCTTAAACCCATGGTCTAAGTGTCATGCCTTGATGCTCACCATGCAAGACTTGAATTGGTTGACATCTTACTGAGTTATAGGAGGGCTGCTTGGAGAAGCAACTCTAGCCTCCTTGATGGCAGGACCTTGATATTTTATTTTCCTCAATCATTTCTTCTTAGCAACTTTGAGGACTCGATGCACTTTTGCATATATAGTTTCGAGTTTCCTCACTGGAGAAGCTGGAACCTGACGTGGTTAAGTCCAGAAGGATTGTTTGATTTAACCAGTAGAGCTATTTTGCTTTACCATCTTAGGTTGTTAAACAAGTTAAGTGTTATAACACCCGCTTCTAGTTCCATAGCTGATTATACAATTTTTTGCTTAAACAATGGCTGTTGGGCATGCAGTTCAGCATTTTTTTATCCACTGTCTCTAGGTTAGCATACTTCCAGATGAAGAAGCTTCTATGTCGCTACTTCTTCTCGAGCTCTCGGCCTCCATATTTAATTTTCTTTCTACCAGGACCTTTCAATAACAGATTCCTGAAATGTGATTCATGTGTCTCATTCTGATGTTCACCATGCAAGAATTGCTTAGGATGGTCTTGAGCATTACCCAATGAGAGTAGCCTCTTTTGTGAAGCTTTCTCATTTTCTCTAATAATCAGGCTTTAATACTTTTTCTTCATAAGACCCTTCTCCTTGACAACTTTCAACACTTTGTGCACTCTAGAGGACAGAGTCTTGGGATATTTCATTTGTGGGGTTAGAGCTTAGTACCTCTACTCCTGAAATGATTGCTTGATATCACCTGTAGAGCTAATCCTTTTCACCCACCTGAGATTTCAAACTTTTTGTGAGTGGGAACACTCGCTGCTGGCATCAAATCTAGTTGCATGGCTAGTGATTCAGGCAACAACTACTGAGCTAGCAGTTCAACATTTCTTCTCCTTTTCCTTCTACTAAATTTTCCTCTAAAAGAGGAGGCTTCAGCACCATGCCTTCCTAGTGTGAAAGGTTCAACTGGTAGAGTGGTCGCATTCACAGGTATGATTGAAAATTTCTGACCAGTTATAATTACTTTCATGATCGACACCTCAGAATGTCCCAATCTTTCAAATTCAATGGCTCTCTTTCGAGTAAACCTCAGTAACAGTAGTGGCCATTCTAATTGTCCTCCTCTCCTGCACAAGTTGGTGTGCATAATATGTAGGTGATTCAAGTAGAGGATTATTTACAGTAGTGACAACTAGGAAGTTTACACTACTAAATTAGTTGGTAGCTCCAGCATCTCTAGTATTGATTATATTATTATCCAAATAGATATTGGCTCAATGACCTAGCTGCATGATGAACGTTGTGCTCTGAAGATCCTTCTTTGCAAATGAAAGATGGGGATTAATACTCAGTAGTTGATGTATCACCCAACACTTTCATAATACAGATATATAATAGAGTGAACTAATATAGAGAACAAATAGATTAGTCATAAGGATATGACTGATTTAAATTTAATTTCATTAACGATTACTTTAAATTTCAATTTTTATCATGCTCCACTATTACTATAGCTCAAATTTGACTAGCTAAAGATGGGAAGAGAAACTTATCCCCATCAGAGTCGCCAGTAATCTATGAGCTTTGAAAAGTCACCACCAAGCTCTCGATGAATAGAGTAGATTAAATGTCGGTCAAATTTTTAGAATGCAGATGGAATAGTAGATAAGAAACTATCCAGAGATTTCTCCCTCATTTTGTGAGGACTTTAGATCTAGTTCCAAGTTTCCTATAGGCCCAATCACCTTTAGTTAATTACCCCTCTCAACTGAGAGAGAACTTTCAATTAAGGCTAGTCGTTCAGTCGCTAATTATGTACTTGTGGTGTTTATTTTTAGAGATGTGTATGTGTGTGTGTGTGTTGGGGAAGGGAGGAAGGGACATTACACGATTTGAGGATGTATTTGAGGTGATTGGGTATGATGTTGAGGGGAATAGTGTCTTATCTCGAAGATGAAATCACATCTGCGATGGACCTAATCACCTAATAAGGACTCCTAAGGCATGATGGGTCTTTGAATGTACCAGAGAATTTTCTCCTACATTACATGGATGAATAAAGTATGGTTTACATAAATTGGGTTCTAAAGTTCTCTATGGGGGCAAGCCCCCATAGTTAATTACATCATAAGGAAGGTGAGTTCATTAGGAATACTCTCGATTAAAATAGGAAATTATTGTCTCCAAATAATTCAAAGATAGGACTATCAATAAATTGGTTATATTTGGACGTTCAAATGGGATAGATCGAATGAAAGACTTATTATTGAAGCCAAAGGGAGATGAGTAGGGGATGCTCATGATACTAGGAAACCTAGTGAGCATCCCAAACTATCCTATGGTTGGGCTTTATATATTTTAAATTAAGGAGAATTATATATTTGAGTTGAAATTTTATTAAAAATCTAGGACTTATTATTCCAGAATACAAGATTGTGATATTTCCTAAGAGATAAGGATTTATGTTTGTAGCCCCAAAGGGGAAATAGTAACCTCGGATCTTAAATCTAGGGAGCTTTAGCAAGGGTCAAAGCATGACCTATATCTAAGGCGAGAGTGGGTGTATTGTTTACCTCCACAAGAGAGAGTAAACCACTAAACTGCTGGACTTATAAATGCATGGAGTGGCAACCAGCTAACTCTTTATATGTTTTAAAATCATGTGGTTAAGTATTATGATTTTGTAAGATAGTTAGGTTGTCATTATTTAGGAAAAAAACTAAGTCCTTAAACCCACTCCCTAAGAGACTAAAGCATGAGTGGTATGAATAATGATTTAGTCTAATGCAAATTTTATTTAATTTTTGACACTTTAATTTGACAAAGGCTTTAGGATTTTTATATGCCTAAATGTATGATGAAGTTGATTATAGACTAAATTAAAAGAGAAAGAGGTGTTCTTCCATCATAGGCTCTTAAAGGTTAAGCTTATTTTTATTTGGCAAAGATGGAAGCCCTCTCTTAACAAGAGTGAAATAACATGATTTGCATGATATTAAACATACAACATCTAGCTAAGGGGTTGCTAAATATTTTATTATCTAGATTTAATGCTTAGGCTTTTATGTGAGGTTATTAGTTATTTTAAAAGTTTAGTTATGAGTTATTTATGAGGTAGAAAATTTATTTTTATCCTAAGAGCCTAATCGCATCCAGGTCATACAATAATCAACAATTATGAATAAACTATAAAGAGACATGCTTTTTCTAATGCACAAGTTAAACAAAATATCAAACAGTTTTATAATGTTATCGCAAAAGAATAAGAGAATAAAGGATGTAACTAGAAAAGAAATATGGGTAGCCGAGCTCTACCCTTATACAACCCGGATTACAAAAGAATAATTATAATTACAAATGATAAATGCTGTGGGGGCCTTCATTCTTCATTTTTTTCTTCTTTCTTCTTTTGATTTGATTTGGAGGTGCTTCCTCCAAAGGATTCACATGGTACATAAGACTTGGTCTTGTAACCAATGCTCATCATAATCCCCCACAATACTTATCCTAATCCTAATACAAAACTACATTAAAATAAGGAAAGTAAATCTAGATACACCTGCAAAACAAATATTAGCTAAACACCATAAAATCCAAATAGTTATATGAGTAATTTGGACTTAGCACCCCCCACATGGGTAAATAAGCGCACCTGTTAATTTGGTTTATGCTTAGGGGTATAAGCAACCTGCACAACAAAAAATATTTATATTTTCATTACAGCAACCCCTTAAGCACATCTCCTTGCAAAAAATATGATTAGGCTAATATCGACCTTACATCCAGACTACACACATACACCCTAACATCCACTCTAAATTAATACATCACAAAACTAAACATACATCAAATCATACACTGTCCTAATCTAAAGCTAGAAATGGTGACTTAATCGATGTCTGTATATTAAAGCTTATGTGGTATGTCCTAACTAGGCTTTAGAGTTATAATTTTGCTAAGTGTGAAAGATTTAATTTATAAAGGGTTGATTTCTCTTTAAGTGATTTAATTTATTTGAAGATTTTACTTAGTGGTTTTTTTTTCATATGGCTTACACTAAACAACTAAGTGTTATGAAGGGAAAGAAATAGAGGATCACTCTCTTTTATCCTTATCTTAAGCCACTTCTAAAGCAAATTAATTAATCAATTCTTTTAGTGAATGACTTATTTTATGTTTTAGGAAACCCTATGTTTAGGTTCACTCTAAATGACCTTATTCAATAAAAAAAGCATTTTAAGATTAATTAGAATGAATTACTATCACATAACACATATTTATTCATTTCTTTCAATAATGTGTATCATGCATATGATTAATTCCTATGCATAGCTATACATGTGTTGACCTTCATATATACCACACGAGTCGAATCGAGCTTATGAGATGAATTTGATGGACTTAAGATGCTTCATAGCAAATCGATAGATGCACCAAACATAAAATGAAATGATCTCCAATCGATGAACGGACTTAGCCATTGTGTTCAGAATGTCAAAATTTATCAGAATATAAATATTGCACATTCTAATGATCAACCGTAGCGATCTATCAATGGCGTCGTATATCGAAGTGAAGTGATGATGTCGATCTCTTAAAATTGATTTGGTTAGCATCACAATATCAAAAACTACTGAATGAGACTATCCACACTTAATTCGGATGAGTCTGTGCAAATGTCAAATGATTGGATGTGACAATGCGCAAATCGAGCCTGAAATACACCGGACGTTGCCAAAATCAATCGAAATGATTTCTGATCGATGAACGAACTTCACCATTGCGTTCAGAATGTCAAAATTGATTGTAATATAAATATTGCATTACCTAATAAGCAACCGATCAAGTGATCGAGTCTTCAACGCGCTTACAAGCATATTGAGGTAAGGAGGCACTAACTTAAACCAAACGATCTCCATTCATGAAATTGATTGCATCGCTAGTTTCAAAATGTTAAAATTTATCCAGTAAGACTACGAGAATTAAGCAGTTGGAAGTGAGAATGTGCATTTTGAGCTAAAATTGATCCAATTCAACACTGATTTGAACAAAACAACCTTTGATTGCGAAACAGACCATGCCATTGTGTTCGAAATATCGGAGTAACCTTGAATCAACATATAAATCAACTCTATATTGAGGTCGGCATAAAGTTTATATTAAAGTTGATTAAGCAATAAAAAACATTATTGAAAGCTTTAATTTAATCCTATCTAAACTAAATCCCTAAAACTGGCCTCTTCACGCATGACCCGAACCCGATTCACCCTCCCTCTCACTCGTCCAAGCCTCCCCTTTGGCACGATCTCGCTCGAGCTCCAAGCCACAGTTTTGAATGCACTGAAGCTCCTCCACATTCGTGTGATCCCTCCCTTCAACCGCTTGGCCTCCCCTCCCACTCGATCTCCTCCTTCAACCACACCAACCGTTCCTCCCTTCTTTCATGGCTATTTCTTCCCTCAACCAAAAATAGGGTTATTTTTCTTCTTCCATTTCTCTGGTCCAAGCTACAAAGCCTCATTTTCTCTTCTTGTCTAAACTGCATGCAAGCAAGGGTAAGACGATCCATTTTCTCTTCTTCCTTTTCCTTCCTTCTTCCTCTCCTTATTTCTTATTCCTCAGAATCACCTTTGAGCCTTGATGTCTCTCTTCTTCCCTCTCTTCCTTCTTCATCTACCTCAACAACACACCAAATCAAAAATCACCTTTCAAGCCTTACCCGACCTCCTCCCTCTTCTTCCCTCTCTTCCTTCTTCATCTACCGCAACAAACACACCTAGTCGAAAATCACCCTTCAAGCCCTAGCTGAAATCCTCCCTTTTCTTCCCTAGCTGAAACAATCCTCCTTTGTTGAAATCTGCAATTCCCCTTTGTCAAAATATGAAGTTTGCAATCTCACCTAACCGAACCTCCTCAGTCAAAATCTGAAATCTAAAATACGGAATCTGAAGTTTGGCAAAGGGGAATTCACTTTTACTTTGCTGAAGTTTGCAATCTCTTCTAGCCGAACCTCCCTACCCAAACTCTCCTTGCCGACCATTGCAAGTGTGTAGGAAAATAAGCTTTGAAATGTGTGAATGTTGAGATATATATGTGCTTGTTTCTTTCTTTTGCAGGTTCCAAGACCCCGCTAATGCCCAATAGGGCATAGCGGGTGCGAAGCCGGCTATGGTGTCGCAAGACACCACTCGCTACGCTCAATATGGGATACCGAGCAAGAAAAAAAATTATTAGATGTCACTCCCATAGCTGAAATGCTCAATAGGCTAGACCGAGTAAGAAAAAAATTTGTTAGATGTCCCTCCCCTAGTCGAAATGCTGCCGAAATTTTGTCAAATCTTTGGATTTAGAAAAAAAATGGAGGAATAACAAAATTGGCTTAAAAGCACTAAATAAAGAAATTTAAAGCTAAATTCAAATTAAAAGAATCTAATAAAAAAATATGATGAAAAACAATGTGAATATGAGCGTTAAACAAACACAAAAAAAAGAAGGGGCTTATAAAGAAATTGAGTAAATAGGAAACTTACCCAAATTTTGAGCCTTACTCCTCTTTAAAGTACTTCAAGATCAATCATATGAAAGGAAATCCCTAAGCACTTTAATAAGCATCATGTGATGGCCTACTCATAAATTTAAGAATGATTTTTAATTGAATCAAATCTTCTTACAACTTATTTTGGGGATTGAGTTAAGTAATTAATCATTAATATTGAAACTGAAAATTCACTCTTAAGCAAGAGAAGTATAAATAGGATATTATAAAATTTCAAAGTATTACAATTATACTGAGAGGGTCAAATTGATTTGGATAGAATTTACAATGGGATTAAATGTCTTCCAAAACACATAAATAGTAATGCAGCATATTGAATGGATAAAAATAATATGAAGAAAGCTTCAAAATAAAATCTATATCACATTTGAAGGTTCTTTAGGGAGCACAAATAAAAACTTGTGGTGAAAATAAATTGCGTGAGAATGAAAGTTGAATATCATGATAAAAAAAGATATAAAATTCTATCAATGTGCATAAGCTAAATGGCCATTTTATTTGTGCTATCAAATTAAATATAAACGAAGTTGCAATATTTTGAAATCAAAAATATAAAGCAATACGCCACCGGATTCGCAACACATCGTACAAGCGAACAAAAGGCATTAATTAAGACATTCTTAAATACACCTGCATGGGCCCGACACTACACTGAATGCTTAGATTTAGTATCTGAGGATGCTGCGTGGGTTTATTTTTGATTTAGTCTTAGGACTAGGTCTAGGTTAACAAAACCTAAAAATCTATTATAAGAGTTTTAATTTTTAAAATATCTGAGAAGCTAATTCTGTCAAGTGATAGTAGATCTGATCCTCTGTTAAGAGCTAAAGAGAGTTAACAGGATTTAAAGTTCTCAAATATATTTGATTCAATCAGTCAACTACCCCGATGATGGCTGTGTTGAATGGTAATTTCAACCGGAGGGGATTTCAACCGGAGGGGATACATCCATCAAAATGTGTTTCTAATTTCAAATCAAATTAACATAAATCAAGTATCAATCTAAAAACTACTTAAATGAAATTTAATCATTAAAAGTTTAAAGTAAAATTCAATCTATCCACCTTCTACAATTGTTTCTCAGAGGTGACAAATTAAGAAAACTCTAACTCACAAAATAGCCAATGCCAAATCAAGTGTTCTCTAACTACGTGGCTTGGACGGTAGGATTCATAGATGATGTAGTTATAACCAGAGTCCTTTGTTTGGGTTATTTGGTCAGTAGACTTTATTATATTATTACCTTGATTGTAACTTGTATGCTCCCCAATGGATATGCCCTTTGAGTTATGAATCATAGGGTATATTTGATAGGAAAAAAAATCCCTCTATCAGCTAAGGTAGACTTAAGTATGTCTCCTTAGATAATCACTACCCTAAGTCTACAAGGATTTCTTGGATGATGTAACCCATGTGTTGCTGATAAGGATCCTTCTATCAGGTTGGGTCGATTACCTCCTCTGACTAAGTAGACTAGAGACCACGACAGCCTAGGATGACGGAATCATGGGATCTAGATCGGGCACGTCATCATTCCCCCAACCATCTGCTTTAAGTTAAAATGATGAATTTCATAAACTCAAATTTATGAAACTCCACATGCTGCTACGATACACTACACATTTAGTGATATAATGACTAGCCTTAATCGAAGGTTCTCTCCCTCAGCATTGGGAGGGATAGTTAACTATAGGTGCTTACACCTATAAAAAACCTGGAACTAGATTTAAAGTCCTCACAAAATGATGATGAAATCTCTGTGTGATGTCTTATCTACTATTTCATCTGCCTTTTGAAAATTACACCAACACTTAAATCAAACTCTCTCAATTTGTGGGAGGTCAGTGGTGAATTTTTGGAGCCCACAACATGCAATTTGCATCTTAGCACACTTAAATGATGAATGTGAGTAAATGTTTGGAATTAATGTTTCATTTGATTGAATGATTTCATCATATTACTTTATAGCTCTATCTAGGTTCTTATGCAAAAGCATAAGGAAAGAACCTTCAATCACATGACTAATCAACTCAACAAAATAAATAAAGTATGAATGCATGTCTTTTTAATAGGAAAGGAGGTTTCTCATTCTTTAGCTAAGCACACATTCACATGTATAAAAGTGTTAAGTGAGTACATCACCATTGTTTTACACTAGGGGCGTATGGTATAAGACCTACTTAAGGTTACTTAAAGCCTCGTAGCTCTGGGATATTCAAACTAATATACCACTTTTCTTATATACATGTGGATGTATAGACAACTATGAGAATAGGAAAACTCATGCAAAAATTATATTTAATTTTCTTTGATTTATGATTCTTATTCATTGGTCATATCATACATACATATGTATAAGAGTTTTGAGTAGGTACAATGCCATTATTCTACACTAGGGGCGTAAGGTACAAGACTTACATAAAAATACTTAAAGCCTCGCAGTCCCAGGATGTCCAAAATAATATACCACTTTTCTTATATACATATGAATGTACAAAAGGAACCACAAGAATGAGAAGTCATGCAAGAAGTTAGTTACATATATGGTATGAAATTCTTCCTAAGTCTTAGCATGGAGATACATGGGAATATATTTAGAAAAATGTTATGTTCTTTTCAAATGAACTGTACATTTGTAAAATCCCATGCAAATCCATAAAAGGCAAGGAAAGAGAGCTTCATATTACATATCTTAGATTATGAACACATGCACACTTATATATACTTATAATTAACACCACTCCATATATTATAATTGATTTGTAGGCTTTTGAAAATAACTTTTAATTTAATAGTAATAATAGCCACACCTATTTATTAATTTAAATCAACACATGCAATTTAACATAAAAGAAACTATTTCATTTTAGTTAATTTTAAAAGAAATGAATGCATGTTTACAAATGACAAACAATATTTAACATGATTAGAAAGAAATAAAGGAACATAAGCACATGATCTCATTCATTCCAATTAATTCCTAAAGAAAATCATACTAAATAAGGCTATTTAAAATGAACCAAAGTTCTTTAATGACATTTTCAATTTTGAATTTGATTTTGATTTAGGAAATGTGAAAGAGGTTTGCTAATCCTAATCCCATTTCCCATGTGTGAGTTAATTTGGTTTAATGAAGAATATATAGGTTGATTTTATGTTTTAATTAGATTAAGGTATGAATTAGGTGGATTAATTAACCCTTACCTATATCACCTTAAGTTAATTAACTAATTAATAATGAGCCAATGTGATATGCAACCACATGAAAAATAAATTTGCAATGCTCCTAAGAAATGAAAGGGGTCTAATGCAATTGAATCATGATTAATAGTTAATTAGGCTTAAGGAATCTCACTTAACTACTTTATAGTTTTCTCAAACATGTGAGCTAGCCATAATTTCATCATCCCTCACTTTGGGTTATTGAACACCCAAAGAGCTACCCAAGATTAATTAAAGGTTTTTTAGGTGTGAAGTGAATTTTAGATTGAGTTAATCAAGCTCTTTAATCGATTTGATTAATCATGTTCAATTAATGAAATAAAATTGGCTTAAGGAAAGAGATAAGAGGTCTTGATCTCAATCCCCAAGTCTCATATTTGATCATTTAAGCTCTGGTTTTTATATTGGGGATTAATTAATTAGTTAAGCAATTAATTACCTCATTAATCATTATCTAATCAAATTCCAAAAAGTAAAGAAAACTTAGAAAATGAATTAGGAAAATATCCCATTCACATTCACTAAGCTCGCTTACTATTCAATAGAGGTAATTAGGCTTAAATAATTAATTAAACCACTGTTCATTCACTAATTATCATAATTAAATTAAGAGAGTGATTAAGACTTAATCAATTGATTTTCCTAATTAAGTAATAAAAAAATTCTAGAAAAGTAGAGAAGGCAAAGGTCATCCCCCCTAAACATCCACATAAAGTTTGAGATTAATTTGGTGATTAATTAATGAATAATTAAGCTAATTATATTTTTAAATAAATCTTAATTAAGCTAAAACCACTTTTCAAAATCAATTAATAATAATTTTCTTGGATTCTACTCTGAAATATCTTTAAAATGAGCCTAAGTTTTTTATTTTTTGGATTTTTCTAGGATTAGTTATGAATTTAGGAAGTTTCAGTATTAAAAATAAATTAATTAATTCTATTTAAAGCCTTAATCCCGTCGGGCCATGTGGCGGCTAATGCGGTGAGCTTTTCATGTGGTGCGACATGATTTGTTATTTAAGTAGTCACATCCAAAGGTCGACTGATCAGACATGCTATTCAAAATACCGATCTACCGCCACGATTCGATCTAAGGGGAAATCGAGGATCTAACGCAGTCATCGGACCATCCATTCTGATCATGCAGAATGGACGGTCCATGATCCATCTCCTCCCGAGTGGTGAATGACGGATACTGTCCATCAATTATCGCTCGATTCGAGCTTACCTGAGCTCGGATGGAGATGAAATCAATCCCATACCTTCAGAGAAGCCAAACAAAAAAATCCAACAGTGGAAATCACATGACATAAAATTTTTTTTCATAAAAGACCAACTTATTTTCATTCAAGGATTAGTTTTAATGGCATACCTCACCGAAGCTTATGACCGATGGTTCCAACAATTGAGGAAGCTTTGTTTGGTAGAAATGAAGCCCTGTTGAGCTGCACAAGATTTGATTTGGTGTGGTTTGCTCGGGCGACCAATATATGAGGCATAAGTGATCGGTCTTGGTCAAAATCATACTTCCAGCGGTCGGGGGTGATGGGAAACAATTCATTCTCACTCGACTCAAGGAAGGTATGTGCAAAGTTAATTTCACTTTGGTGGAGGTTTGAGCAAATGAAAATCAGAGGTGACCTCCCTTGTTTTAGTTTTCTGTAAAATTGAGAATGGAGGATTTGGGGAGCTCAGGAAACATAAGAGGAAGCTATGGGATGGAGTTCTCTAGCTGCTAGGGTTCATCCGAATGTGAGTGTATGAGTTTGAGTTAGAATGAGAGGGGTATACTCCGTGGATCGGATAGCTATGGCTAGTTTGGCTTTTTCTTGATCATTTGGCCATTTTAGAGGGTTGTGGAGGTCCTTGGGTGGATGATGTGGCTAGGTTTGGTTGGGTAAGGGTATGGAGGTGGCTACCAAGGGAGGTAGTGGATGTCTTTGGTGGTTTGAAATGCTTTAATGAGAATGGGAAGATTATTTCACCTCCCCATGAACCATGGCCGACCCAACCACCTTTGGGATAGGTCAGCCATGGTCCTAGGTGCCTAAGTGGACCTACGAATGGGTGCCAAGTGGCAAAGGGGAGGAAATGACCAAATATGCATGTGTCTTATCTCATGGGATGCCATAAACCAAAGAGCAAAGTGGTCATTTGACTATGAGTTTTATTTGGGTAGATTTGGGATGTGTCAAAAGTTGGTTAGCCCAAATTTTAACTGGCTTAAAGTTTATTTTGTTTGATTTGGCTTGATTTTACCTATTTAAGTCAAATTGGATAAGGTTGGGTCAAGTTGACCAATTGGTTAAATTGAGTCAAACCAAGGGTTTGGTCAAGTTCACATGACCAATTAGAGTGTATTAGTTCATTGGTTTAATTCAATTTATTTTGGGTTTGATTATGGATCATTTGGGTTCATATAGGTTAAATGGTTTAAGTTGACCAATTTCACCAATTTCACCAAATTGGGTTAGGTTAGGTGTTAAGGCAAGTTCAATTGGCTAATTAAAAATGATTGTAGGCTTTGGTTTGATTTAATTTAGAATTAATTTGGATTTTGGCTAATTTGACCCTTTAGGTCAATTTGGACTAAGTTGGGTCAAGTTGATCAATTGGTCAAATTGAGCTCAATCATGGCTTTGGTCAAGTTCAATAAGTGATTTGGAATGAGCTTGATCCATTGATTGCAATCAATTTAGGTTGGATTATGATTTTACCTATTTTGGATTTTTAGGCCAATTTGGGTCAACTTGGGTCAAATGGCCAATTAGAATTAGTTTGGCTCAATTAAGGGTTTGGTCTTGTTTAATCATTTATTATGAATTGGTTTGAATAAAATGTTTCAGTTAATTTGGCCTAGGGTGTGTTTTGGCTAGTTTAGATTTCATTTAGGTTAAGGTTTTACTTGGTCAACATGTTAGGTTGACTTGGTTTGACCTAATTTAAGACAATTGATTAACCTAGGATGATTGTTGATCATGACATAAAGTTTGGATGGGCTTAGTTCAATCCAATTTTGGTTGAATTAAAACTTGGCTCAAGAAGGTATTTTAGGTCACTTTGAGGCAAGTGGGCCTAAATGGGTTAATTTGCTTAATCATGGCTTAATTCAAGTTTAGTTATATTGATAAATGGGTTTGAGATGGAAATATAAATCCAATTACAAGTGATTTCAAGCCATATGAATTTTGGTTCATATGACAATATTAGGTCAAAAAGGGCAGACTTGGGTTTGATTTAGGTTAGTTTGGATTTGGTTTGATAATTATAGTTTATGTTTATATTTGAGATAATGATTAAAGGAATGATTGAATCATAAAGAAATCCATAGGTTTTAATTTGATTTGGATAGGATTTGACCAAGTTCAAGGATTTAGCTTAAAAGGGTATAAATTGGATATTGGTTTGACTTTGGATTTAATTTTGGCTATTTGAATTTATATTCCATTTATATTTGGGAATATAAATGAAGACATAAATGATTCATGAGAAAATCACTCGAGTTTGGAGTGATTTGACCAAGTTCATGGATGTAAGTCAAAAGGGCATAAGTAGGGAGTTGATTTGAGTTTGGACTTGATCATGTGATTGAATCATTTAAAGTTTGATTTGAATTAAACTTTGATAGTTTCATCAAAAGATTGATATTTGAGAAAATCAAATGAATTGGGATTGATTTGGATTTGGTTAATGCTAAGTCCATAAGATGAAATCAAAGGGCTTAGGAAATGATTTGAAATTTGAATTCAATCATGGGTTTCAATCATTGGATTTGGATTGAATTTATGATCTTGAAATTGAATTTGAGGTTTGGTTTGAGAAGGAAAGCAATGATTGGGTTCAAGGCTATTGGGTAAGCAAGTCATTCTAAGTTCCTAAGGCATAACTTATTCCTGTGGCTAAACCTTCTAAATCTCTAGACTTAGGTTAAGTGTTCACCTAATCACTAGAAGTGTCTTAAATCTAAGGAGCTCTTAGTGTCTATAAGAGTCCTAGATCTATGAGGAAGTTGAGAACTCACTCCAAAAGTGAGGTCAACAATAGGACCCCCAATAGGTGTGGTGCAACTAACAAGGCACCCGCATGTATTGGCGTTGACCAAGATGATCAATAATGTCCAAAAGATCGCAAGCAAGCACTGACAGACACAATCTACTCCTAAACCTGAGATGTAGATGGAATCAAGATCTTAGTGCAGTGCAACTCAACTTATGCTAAGGGCATAAGAGATGAAGAAAGAATCCGAGGATAAAATATATGAACCTTCCACTAGAGATACAGGTTCAGATTATCTATAAAGGATAAGAGTTTAAGTTGGTTTGGTGTTAATTCGGGAAGGAAAGATCCATTAGGGGTGAGCGCATGAACCTTCCATTAGGGAAGTAGGTTCAAGATCACCCACTAGGGATAGGGATTTTATTTGGTTTGCATCTTGTTGGGGAGAAATTTGATTTGATTATGATTCGAGGCTCCAATGGGGAGAAGATATGATTTAGTTTTGAGCATACATCTATTGGGGATATGAGCTCGAATCCGCTAAGGATAAGGTGGATGAACCATCCACTAGGGAAGCAGGTTCAGATTATCCACTACGGATAAGAGTGGATGGATTTAATTATGGCTCCACTAGAGGGAGGATGGTGGATTTGATGAGATGGACCCTATCGGTGTGTGATGGATCTACTAAGAAGGGGCAAATATCAGCCTAGACCTATCTTAGATTTACAAATTCAAATGGATAGTCTACTGGCTATCAGGTAGAGCTAGCCAAACTAAGGGTTGCCTTTTAGTGTGCAATGGTCAAGTTAGGGAGAAAGGGTGTAGATTTACAACTTCCCAAGCAATGAACTACTAGGGTGATCGATTGATAGCACAACAAATCGAACCCAACCTAAGGCTACTATTTGAGCGAATGCCGCTGTTGATTCATATCGATTCAAGAATAGTCAAAATTAATTTAATTTGGTATGGATCTACTAAGAAAGAGATAATATCAGCCTAGACCTATCTTAGATTTACAAATCTAAAGGGATAGTCTACTAGCCGTGAGGTAGAGCTAACCAACCTAGGGGGTGCCTTTCGGTGTGCAATGATCAAGTTAGGAAGAAAGCGTGTAGACTTACAACTTCCTGAGTAAGGAACCACTATGGTGATCACTTGATAGCACAACAAATTGAACCCCACTGCTTCCCATCGGCAGTAAACGGCTTGAAAAAGAATGTGTGATAATTATATCTTCCAAAGCAAGACTATCATGACTTGTTGGTGGCACAACAAGTCAAACCGACCTAAGGGCACCATGATCAAGGGACTTATCTCAACTTAAAAGTAGTAAATTCTATGGGAGTTTTCGACACTACCCCAAAGATAGGATGCCTACTTGGGAGAAGGTACCACCGGGGTTTTCCTCCTAATCCATAAGAAAGATATATATATATATATATATATATTTATATATTTGTTTGTATGTTTGTGTTTACCTTATTGGTGTGCGAGGTACCACACTGAGAAGGGGATTATATCAACCTTGTCCTATCTCACACTTACTGAACCAAGGGAGAATCTGCATATTCATGAGACAAATTCTCCAACCATAGGGGTGGCTACTAGAAAAGGGAGACTTTCCAATCCAAGAGTAACCAGGGTTGTGTCTAAATGGTGTCGCTAAAGACGTGATCCAAATAGAGTGCCCATAGGAGAGGTGACGCTAGGGGCATTATCTTGATCCATGAAGAAATAATGCCTGTAAGTATTCAGTGGCCAACTTAAGGAGAAAGCATAATATTTTTATGTCTACCAAGAGTAGTGTATCCACTGGGTAGGTCACTGTCAGCATAACGAACACTATCCAACCTAGGTGCCCATTCGTTTGTGACAATCAGTTTCAAAAGAAGGCATGTCGACTTATATCTCCTTAAAGCAGAACTGATTGTCCGGATAGTCTATCTTTGGACCAACAGGGGCTATCTAACCTAGGGCAACTACTAAGCGAGAAGTTTTATGTAGGGACTAAACCCAAGCATGAAGTAGTCAAGAGGAAAGGAGCCACTGGGGGACTTGCCCTAAACCTCGAATATACTCGACCTAGTTAGTGCATGATGGCTAGTCCAAGAATAAAGTGTGTAGGCACATTCTCTTAAACAAAGTCAACATGGGGTAGCTTACTGGATGCGTAGTAAGATCTACCAAACTAACAGGGTACTCATCGATTTGCGGCAGTCAAGTCAGAAAAGAAAGCGTAGCAGACTTACATCTTTCTGAACAAGGGACCATTAGGGTGACACACTAGCAAGGTAGCATGTCAGCCTGACCTAGAGCATCTAATGAGTGAGTGCCACACGGGGCTTGCTCCCACATCAAAATAGACTGAGAAAAAAGATATGTGTTTGTTTTTGTTGTGAAAGAGGGAATAGAAAGCCGCTTGGGTTCTCTTACACCAACCCTAAACACGTAGAAATGTGACTCCACCAAGAAAGAATGCCGCTTGGGTTCTCTTACACATAACTTAGTGGTACTAGACGAAATAGGATGCCTCTTGAGTTCTCTTACACTTATCCTAATAGCACTGGAGAAATGCATTCAGTTTGTGTTTATGTTGATAAAAGATAAGATGCCGCTTGGGTTCTCTTACAAATATCTTAAAACACGTCATGGCGGATTCATATGCAAAGATATTTCTAACCAAATATGAAGAGATGGAATATTGAAATGAAGAGAATTTTTTATTGATAATTATTTTCAAAAAAGTTATGGATAATATTTCTTTAAGTAGAGCTCATTGATTGGAAGCATAGGGCGCTCTCCCTTATAATTTATAAGCTAATAAGATCCTCCTTGGTAGGCCTTTTTTATGGCGAAAGGGCCTTCCTAAGTGGGTTCAAACTTGCCTCCCATCTTTCGACACAATAATTGGTCTCCTTAGAACTAAAATAAGCTCTCTTACTTGAAAAGCTCTAAGACGGACCAGCTTGTTATGAGCATGAATCATTTTGGCTTTGTACAACTTGAGATTTTGGCATGCCCATAGGCGTCTCTTCTCCAAACCTTTGAACTCTTCTAACCACAACTTGGTGTTCTACTTCGTTGTGATTTTACTACCCACAACTATCCATAATGATGGGTGTTGGACTTTTAATGGTTGAATTGCTTTAGACCCATACACTAAGGAAAAGGGGTAGAATGTGTTGGAGTTCTGTATGTGGTGCGGTAAGCTCACAAGGCTTCAACTAACTGCTTATGCCACTATCGCTTATTATCTTCGAGTGTCTACTTTAATATTTGGATGAAAGTTTTGTTAAAGGTTTCTGCTAAATCATTTTCCCTTGGATAATAGATGGCAGAATATCTCAAATATTGTGTCTCGCAAAGTTGTTGATTTTGGTGCTCTTGAATGCGCATCATTATCGATATAATTCGTCGAGGTACCTAACCATATATGTTATGGTTCTTGAAAATTAGAGCAATATGCGAAGTGACCTCTCTGAGTGGGATTGCCTCGCCCACTTGGAAGTAGTGGTGTTTTGGAATGATCCAATGACCCTTACAATCGATCATACCTACTATTATACTCAAATGGCCATGAGGCCAATGTAGATATAATGTTATGGTTGGTGTGGATCACACCGTTCACTTGATATTGGTCGCATCTCCTTTACATCGACATACGTGATCATCGAAGGCCAGGTTAAGTATCATCTTACCTTTCATCTTCGAACTGGATTGATGCGCTCCGCATAAACCTAAATGTACCTCAATCATGATCTTACTGGCTTCGTGTTTTTCCAAACAACGTAACCACATATGATCGAAGGACTGTCGGTATAAAGGTGTCATCCAGGAGAGCGTATGAAATGGCTCTCTATTTCACCTGATGTGCTAGTGACTTCTCTTGAGGTAGTTTTCCACTATGTAGGCAATCCATGAATGGTTGCCTCCAATCTGACTCGTCATCATTTTTGGCAACAATAACCTCCTTTTCAAGAGAGAGTCTATCAATGAGTTCAGCGTCAATAAGGGATATGACTTGTCTATTTTGGACCCTTATTGGTATGGACTCATCTTCCGGACATGCCAACTCCTTGGCAAGCTTGGCCAATGCATCTGCTATTGCGTTTTCTCCTTAAGGAATATTATAGATGGTAACCTCTGAGATTTGGGCCAACAACGCCATGGCATATTGGTGGTAATGATGGAGCTTAGGCTTTAGAACCTTATAATACCTAGCAATTTGGTTGATAACTAACTGAGAATCCCCGAAGATATCGATGCTCTAAATGCATAGTGTAATCGCTAACTCTAGAATGACAATCAGAGTCTCATATTCAGCTTCATTGTTCATGCATAGATTAGACAGATGATATGAGAATCTCATCACATTCAGTCTGGAGTTAGGAGAACTATTCTTACCCCTACCTTTCCTAGGATAGTAGAAAGTGGTTTTTTTTCTCTTTGAGAGGAAGCTGTATCATCAAAGTACATCTCCCAATGGTGAATACTAGTGTCCCCTAAGTTCATGATTTGTTCATCGGGGAGGTGTTGACCTTACTTTTGGAGTGAGCTCTCAACTTCTCGATCTTAGACATAGGACTCCTCTTGAAATTAAGAGTTCTTTAGTTCTAAGATACTTCTAGTGATTGGGTGAACACTTAACCTAACCCTAGAGACTTAGAAGAGTTAGCCATATGAATGGATTATGCCTTAGGAGTATTAGGAAAACTTGCCTACCCTTTAGCTTGAACCAAATCCTTACTCCCTTCTTTCAAGTCAAACTTCAAATTTAAATCAACTTCAAATGCAAATTAACCTCAAATTTAAATCAATTCCAAATCCAAATCTTGAATCAATTCCAAATAATTGAAACCCATGATAGAATTAAAAGTCCAAAATCTTTCCTGAGCCCTTTTGATTTCAACTTATGGACTTAGCTCAAATCAAATCCAAATCACTTCAAACTCAAAAGATTTTCTCACAACCCATTTATATCTTCAATTATATTCACATAAATAAATGAAATATGAATTCAAATAACCAGAACTAAATCCAAATCCAATCAAAATCTAACTTAAACTCTTTCAAGATAAATCCTTAAAACTCAATCAAACCAAATCCAAATCACTCCAAATTCAAAATATTTTCTCATAACCATTTATATTCTCATTTATATTCACAAATATAAATGAAATATAAATTCAAATGACCAAAACTAAATTCAAAACTCAAACCCAAATCTAACATAAATCCAACCTATACCCTTTCAAGTAAAATTCTTGAACTTAACCAAATCACTCTCAAATAAATTCAAACCTATAGATTTTCTCTCCAAACAATCAATCCTTCAATCACAAATCAAATATAAACACAAACTTCAATCATCAAACCAAAATCAAACTAACCAAAATCAAACTCATGTTCATCCTTTGAACTTGAAATTGTCAAATGAATCAAAAACCTATTTGACCCCAAATTATTTGCAATTGGATTTATACTTCAATCATAAGTCTATATATGAGTTCAACCGAACTCTTCTCAAGCCTTGATCAAGCCAATTGACTCACTTAGGCTCACTTGACATAAAATGACCTATAACACCTTTTTGAGCCAAATTCTAATCCAACCCAAATTGGATTGAACTAAGCCCATCTAAGTCTCACATTGTGAGAAACAATCATCCTAGGATGGTCAATCACTCAAATTGGGTCAAACAAAGTCAAATCTAGCCTTTGACCAAGTCAACACTTAGCCTAAATGAAACCTAAATTGGCCAAAATCTACCATATGCCAAAGTTATTGAAACCATCGATAGACCAATCCAAAATCAATGTTTGAACATGATCAAGCCATCAATTGAGCCAAACCTAGCGAAATTGGCCACTTGACCCAAGTTGACCTGAAACTCAAAATGGGCCAAATCTTGTTCTAAGCCAAATTGATTGCAATCAATGAGTCAAATTCATTTTAAATCACTTGTTGAACTTGACCAAAGCTTCAATTGGCCAAGTAGACCCAACCTAGCCCAATTGACCATGAACCCAAATTGACCTAAAAGGTCAAATCAACTTGAAATCAAACCAAACTAAAATTGATTGAAATCAAAGATTGCAATACATTTCAAATGATCAATCAAGCTAAACCAACCCATAACCTAACCTAATTAGGTCAAATGGGTCAAATTGGTCAACTTGACCCATTTGACTTAAGTGAACTCAAATGAACCAAAACCAAATATAAATCAAATTGAACCAAACCAATGATACCCATAGGCTAAAAATGATCATTTGAACTTGACCTAACCCATGGTTTGACCCAATTTGACCAATTGGTCAACTTGACCCAAGTTGTCCCATTTTAACCTAAATGGGTCAACTTGAGCCAAATCATCAAATAAACTCCAATTCATTGAAAATTGGCATAGCCCATTTTTCAATTATTTCAAATATGTCCAAATCAAAATCAAGGCCAAATGATCATTTTACCTCTAGGTCAAAGGTTAACCTATGGTCAAATTCACTTGGAATTTATCCAATTCCTTTTAATGGACACTTGACATCCTCCTAATGGACCATTTGGATACCAAGGGAGGTGGTGCACATGACCCAACCCAAGGCCAAACCGACCCCTCCAATGGAATTTCTCCACTTGGATCACCTCCCACACTCACCTAGCACATGTGCACCTCGTCCATTCCACTCCTCTGCCAAAACTGAATCACATGGAGCTTCTCACAACCTAAATAACCCATTCAATTAGAGCAATTGATTAAAAATGGCAAGGTAAGCTTCGAACATCTGATCCAAATAGGGGCAGATATACTCCCCCTTATTCCGCTCAAACCATGACTCTTGCATTTGATTGAGCTCAGAGGTTTGAAAGCAAGCATTCATAAAGATCTATAAGCATTTCCAAGCTTTCTCTAATTTCCCTCTCTCGATTTTCTCTATAGCCAAAATAGGGGAGGTGAGGGGAATTTCCAACTTGCTCAATTCTCAACTAAACCTCAATTACTCTTGCAAGCACCATCAAGGCACTAAGTCAAGCTCACCGAAGGTGTTTTCTAAGCATCCAAGCCATAAGAAAGGAGACCTAGGACAAAGCCACAAGCTGTTGGAGGAAGCCTTGGTCAATTGAGCAACTCACTTCAAATTGAACCTTAAAACCTTCAACAGGGCTTCTTCTCCACTAAATGAAGCTACTACCTCCGTTGGAAGAGCCGGTGATAGCCTCCAGTGAGGTATGACTCAAAATTGAGTTTAAGTTGAAAATTGCTTAGTCCTTTGTAAAGAGAATTGTCACCCCAATAGAATTCAACCATTGGATGTTCTTCCCTATGCTTTTAAATGGTGTGGGTTGAATCTCAGTATAATTCGAGCTCAAGTGAGCTCGGATCAAGCCATAGAGGACGGACGACCTCCGTCTCCCACAGGAAAAAGCACAGATGAATCATGGGTCATCCATCTCGCATGTTTTAGATGGATAGCCTTGATGAAAACACACTAGATCTCTGATTTAATCCTTTATAACTGTGGTTTGATCCTGATCGTTCGATCCTTGATCAGATAGCCTAGGGAAAAGTGCATCACACTGCCAGCTAATGTGGCGCATGATGTGACAACTTAAATAACCAATCTCGTCGCACCACATGAAAAGCACACGCCGTGTCAGCAGCTCATGTGTTTGATCCTGATCATTCGATCCTTAATCAGATAGCCTAGGGAAAAGCGCATCGCACTGCCAGCTGATGCGATGCATGATGTGACAACTTAAATAACCAATCTAGTCACATCACATGGAAAGTGCACGCCGCATCAATAACTCATGTGGCGTCGACAGGATTAGTTATATAATTAGCTTGTTTAATTACCTATTAATCACAGAAACTTCATAAATTCATAACTAAATATAAAAAAAATCAAAAAATATAAACTCAAGTTCATTTTAAAGATAATTCAAAGGGGAATCTAACAAAATTATTTCTAATTGATTTTGAATAGTGAATTTTCTTTAATTAGGGTTTAATTAAAAAAATCTAATAACCTTTATTACTCCCTAATGACTTCATTAATTAATTTTAAATTTCTTGGGCATGTTCATTGCGTTGACTTCTGCCACCCTTAATTTTCTTATAATTTATTAATGAGTTAATTAGAGAAATTAATTAATGCACATCTATTCACTCCTTTAATTAATTAAATGGTTAATTAACCCATTAAACAATGATCAATCTATTAATTAAGCTTTCTAATCACTATGAAATAATGAATGGACTTAGGGAATGAGATTAGGATTCCTTTTCCAATCTCTTTTCCTTAAGTTCACTTCATTTGGAAAACATTTAATCAAGTTGTAATTAAGGCTTAATCACCTCATTAATAAATTAAATTAATCAAAATTCAAAAATCAAACCATTCTAGAACTTAATAATCTTAATTCTTAGGTAGATACTTAGGTGTTCAATAACCTAAGTGGCTTCAAAGAAAATTATATCTAACTCACATGTGTGGGAAGGTTATGAAAGTACTTAATTAAACCCTTTAGCTTAATTAATCAATAATTATGAGTCAATTGCTTTAGTCCCCTTTTTTATTAGGAGCATTGCTGATTTAAATTCTATGTGATTGCATATCATATGTTGGCTCATAATTATTTGGTTAATTATGTTAAAGTGGTGTAGATAAGGGGTAATTAGTGAATTTAATTCACACCTTAACCTAAATAAAACATAAAAATCATCTAATTGTTCTAAAAATTAAACTAAACTAATTCACACATGGGGGAGATGGGTTAAGACCAACAAAATCTTTTAACATTTCTCAAATCAAATTAAATTCAAATTCAAAAATAAAAATCTTTTGAAGGAATTTTGATTCACTTTGAATAATCTTATCTTATAGGATTGTCCTTAGGAATTAATTAGGGTGAATGAATTCATATTCTTACATCACTTTTTTTCTTTCCAAGCATGATAAATGTTGTATGCCATACGAAATCATGCATTCATATGTTTTGAAAAATAAAATTAAATTAAAATGTTTTCTTTATATCAAATTGCATGTTTTGGCTAAAGTAAGAATATGAGTGGCTATTATCATTATTAAATCAAAAACTATTTTCAAAACTCATAAATCAAAGATTATAAATGAGGTGATGCTACTTATAAATACTTATAAGCTTGCATGTGATTATAAGTATAAGATGTGTATTTTGTGTGACTTCCTTCTCCTCTCTTAACATGGATTTGTATATGATTTGCAAAGTATATAGTTCATTTAAGAAGAACATAACACTTGCTTAAATCTAGTCCTATGCATTTCCATGTTATGACTTAAGAGGGATCTTTACATTTACACATATAAATTGTATAACCAAATCAAACAAAAACTCTTTGCATGATTCTTCATCCATTTGTTTTCTTTTTGTGCATGTACATGTATTTAAGAAAAGTGGCAAATTAGTCTGGACATCCCAGGGTTATGAGAGTTTAAGTAGCCCCAAGTATGTCTTGTACCTTACACCCCTTGTGTAGAAAATAATGACGATGTACTCACTTATGTCTTTCATACAAGATAATGTGCATTTGATCAATGGGTAAAGGAATCCCTCTTTTCTAATTAATAAAATCATACATTCATGAAACATCCAAATTTTTTCCTAACAACATCTCTTAGCATTCATCATCAAGGTGTGTTAAGATTTGCATGTCATATATAACTATGCTTAGGATCATTCATATGGATGGTATACATGCTGGAAAGAAATAAGGTGTTATGTGTTATGTGATAGTAATTCACCTTAATTAATCCTAAGATCCCTTTCTTATTGAATAGGTTTATTTAGAGAAAATCTAAACTAAGAGTTAAATAAAACACATAATAAAATATTCACTAAAGAAAAATTATTAATGAATCTACCTTAGAAATTACTTAAGATAGAGATGAAAGAGAAGTTCTCTTCATTTTTCTTCTCTTCACAACACTTAGTAATTAAATGTAGGTTCATTCAAACCAAATCAAATAATTAAATAAAATTAAAAAATCAACTAAATCACTTAAATTAAAACCTCCCTCTAAGTTGAATCATTTCACACTTAAAAAATTACAACCTTAAAGCCTAGCTAAGACATGCCACAGAAGCCTTAAATGGCATACATATTAGGCTAAGTCACCATTTTTAGCTCTATGTTAGGGCAGTGCATGATTTGATGCTTGATTTTATTTTGTAGTGTAATATTTTAGACTGGATATTATGTTTTATGTGCGAAGATTGGATGATAGGATGAGCTTAGTCTAATCATTATCTTCTGTAGGGGATTATGCTTAAGGTGTGTTGTAATAAAAATATAAATGTTTTTGTTGTGCAGGTTGCTTATATTCTTAAGCATAATCCAAAATAGGCCAGGTGGACTTGGTTACCCATGTGTGGGGTGCTAAGTCCAAATTATTCATATACATGCTTGGGTTGTGTGGTATGTTTAGCTAATCTTCATTTTACAGATTTTAGTTAGATTAACTTTTCTCATTTTCATATAATTTTTGCAATTAGGATTTGGAATGAATGTTATGGGGAAGTGAAGGTGAACATTGGTCATAAGATTATATCTTATGTACCATGTGAAGCCTTTGGAGCAATCACATTCCAACCAAGCCAAAAAGAAAATCAAAACATGAAGAAATGAAGAATGAAGATCCCCATACCATGAATTCATTTTAATTGTAATTATTTATTTGTAATTAGTGTTATATAAGGGTAGAGCTCGGCTACCTTTTTTTTTTTTTGGATTTGTGCTGTGGAGCCCGACCACATCAACCTTTTATTATTTGGTGCTAGCTTTATAAAATTGTTTGATGTTTTTTTAGCTTGTGCATTAAGATGGTATGATTTTCCTAATTTCTTCAATTGATTGATGAATGGCCTGGATATGATTAGGCTCCTAGGGAAAAATAAATTTTCTATCCAATTAATTAACTCAAAATTAAATACTAACAACTCATAACCTCACCTAAAGCTTAGGACATAAATCAAGATGAAAGATTTAGCAACCCCATAGCTAGATGTTGTATGTTTCACATCATGCATAAAAATCATCATGCTTCACTCTTGCTTATGGAGGGCTTCCACCTTTGCTAGAGAAAATGGCTTGACCTTTGAGAGCCATGGTGGAACACATCTCTTTCTTGCTAATTTTGGCCCATAACCAATTTCTCATGCATCAAGCATATGAATCCCATAGCATGTGTCAAATCAAAATGTCCAAAAAATAAAACTTAAAAAAATTTACATTAGATTAAGTCATGAGTTCACGCCCTACATGATCTAGTCTCTTAGGGAGTGTGTTTAAGGACTTAGTCTCCTTTCTAAATAAATAACAACCTAGCTATCTTGCAGAAAGCATAAGACTTGCCTAGATATCTTTAAAATTGTAGGAGGAATTAGTTGGCAGCCACCCCTAGGCGGTTGTAAGTCCAACAGTTGGGCAGTTTATCCTCTCTTGTGGAGATAAATCATATGCCCACTTCTCCTTAGATTTAGGTCATGCTTTGGCTCTCACCAAAACTCCTTAGATTTAGGATCTGAGATTGATATTTCTCTTTGCAGCGTATAAGCATAAATCCTCACCTCTTAGGCATTTCCATGATCTTGTATCATGGGATTGTAAGTCCTAGATTTCTAATAAAAATTTAACTCAAACATATAATTCCTCTCAAATTCAAAAATATAAAATCCAACTATATGATAGTTTGGGATGCTTGCTAGGTTTCCTAGTACTGTGAACATCCCCTACTTATCTCTCTCTAGTTTTGATAAATAAGTCCCTCCTTTCGATCAATCCCATTTGATCTTCCAAAAATAAAACAATTTTTTGATAGTCCTATCTTTGAAATCTTTGAAGACAATGATCATTTACCTTAATTGAGAGTTTTCTTAAGAAATCTTATTCCTTAGGATGTAATTAACTATGGGGGCTTGCCCCCATTGGAAACTTAATGAACTCGATTTAAATAAACCTTATTTTACTTTTCCATGTAAAGTAGAGGAAGAATCTCTAGTACATTCGAAGACCCATCGTCTATAGGAGTTCTTATTAGGTGATTAGGTCCATTGTAGGATGGTGACTTCTATCTCTTGAGATAGTACATCACTCTTCAATATCATACTCAATCACATTATAAGAACTTCTGCGAATCTACATGGTGTCCAACCTAAGTGTAAAATTATTTTTTTTTCATTTAATTTTCAAGATATATGAAGACAGAGATAAAATTTTCACAACAGATTTTTTCTCGCGACTCTGCTGAGATGGTTCCTCTCTCCATCTTTGGTAAATGATCATTATCTCCAAGTATCAATAGTGGATATGTATTATATATGGATCTGAGACTATCCTTCTTTTTTGTTGGTATTCAGTTTATTTCATTCTTAAGCTAAGCCAGCCAACATCCTTTAGGTTTTAGGACCTCACTCCGTGTATGTCTTAAAACCCCTGTTGGGTTCCCCAATAGGTGAAAATAAAAATTTAATAAAAAGAAATAACTGAAGACATCCTCTTTACCATTTATATGGTAAGCAAAGGTTCATTCCAAAAATAAAGAAAGAAAAATAAACCCTTTATATAAAAAACATCTTTTTCCCGAAAGAACTTTTCCAAAATGTTCAAACAATAAAATAGTTGCACAAAAAGTTTCATAATTTAACCTCATCTAACAATATTCAAGATAGTTACATGTAGGACTTTTTTAAAAATCAAAGCTAAGAATCATTTTTCAAAAAGCACAATATGAACATCCTCATTAAATATACTTAAATTTATTGAATGAAGATTTCATTTTCAAACAAAACCAAAAATCACCTTTTCAAAGAGCACAAATGAATATCCTCATTCAATTTATTGAATGAAGATTTCATTCCCAAATAAAACAAAGATCATCTTTCAAAAATCACAAATGAAAATCTTCATTCAATATACTCAAATTTATTGAATGAGGATTTCATTTCTAAATCATCTTTTTAAAAGCACATATGAACATCCTCATAAATTTATTGAATGAAGATTTCATTTTCAAACAAAACCAAAAATCACCTTTTCAAAGAGCACAAACAAACATCCTCATTCAATATACCTAAATTTATTGAATGGAGATTTCATTTCTAAAAAAAAATCAAAAATCATCTTTTCAGAAAGCACATATTTGAAAATGAATACTCTCATTCAATATACCTAAATTTATTGAATGAAGATTTCATTTTCAAATGGAATCATATCATAAAATCGAAACTCCATTTCAATATATCTTAAATATGTTGAAGTTGGCATTTCATCCCTTTTCAAAAAAATACAAATTTGAAGATAAGACCTCTTCATTCCATATGTTCAAATTTGTTGGATGGAGGTTCTATCTCCAAACAAAATCACACCATTTGAAACTCCACTCATCACATTCCACATGTGTTAAGTTGGAATTTCCATCTCTTAAAAAAAGTTCAATAAATCACAAACAAAAATAACATCTTTGAAACATGAAACAAAATTGACTTCAATTTTACATACCCAAATTTGTAAATGGAAATCCTCTTTTTCAAAAATCATAAAAATTGAACACATTTGGATCCTTCATTTAGTACATCCAAATTTGCTAAGTAAAGATTCTCTTTTCAAAAAATCATAAAAATCAAACACTTTTGGATCCTTCATTTAGCACATCCATATTTGCTAAGTGAAGATCCTCTTTTCAAAAATCATAAAAAATTAAAAACATTTGGATCCTTCATTTACCACATCCAAATTTGCTAAGTGAAGATCCTCTTTTCAAAAATCTTAAAATTCAAACACATTTGGATCCTTCATTTAGCACATCCAAATTTGCTAAGTGAGTATCCTCGTTTCAAAAATCATAAAAATCAAACACATTTGGATTCTTTATTTAGCATACCCAAATTTGCTAAGGATCCTCTTTTCAATACATCAAAACAAAAATATTTGGACTTATTTAGCATACACAAATTTGCTAAGTATGTTTCCACTTTCACATTCACACATGATTCACATCATGAGCAAACAAACAAAAGAAGAAAATTATATTCAAACAACTCATTTAGCATACCCAAATTTGCTAAGTGAGTAATCCCCAAACAAAATTAATTGACCCTTTATTTTAACATACTCAAATTTGTAAAATGAAGGGTCTCCAAACATAAAAATAAAATTCAAATATGAACAAACGGAAGCATCAAAATCTCTTGAAAAATATTTGAACCCATTTTCAACATACATAAATTTGTTGAAAATAGATTCTAAACTCAAAATCTCCTCTCCAATTCAAAATTCAAAATCTCTCCTAAATTCAATGAGACCCACTTAACATATTCAAATTGTTGAGTGTGAGTTCAGATTTTAAATCAAAACTCAAAAAGTTATCAAGATACCAAAATATAAATTTGATTTGAGTTTATTTTCAAATTACAGAATTTCAACTCAGTTTCAGTCAGCTTTCAGTTCAGTTTAGTTCAATATACATGGATGCCCAGAAGTACGTGTTTATTTTTCCTTTTGAGATAGATTTGTCCTTGGGTAGGGCCAGCCTCCCATAGACCAACTTTGCTCATATGATTCACTTCAGCCGAGGATTTGAGGGGGCCATGATCACTTGTGAGGAGGCAACCCTCACAACAGTTAGTAGGAGTGCGGTTGTAGGGCAGAAACTAGTCATCCATGTTGAGATGTTGTCTGACTCTGAGTTTCCCTCACTGAAGAGGAAGGCTGTGGCAGTTCTCGTAGCAGTTGCAGTTTTAGCACCAATGCGTTCAGTGGTTCCCATTACTACCCTAGTATGGGCTAGTACCTACTCGTTGGCATCTTGCAAGGGGAAGGCTCCCCTATCTTCAG
Source organism: Cymbidium sinense (assembly GCA_021442155.1). Classification (NCBI taxonomy): domain Eukaryota; kingdom Viridiplantae; phylum Streptophyta; class Magnoliopsida; order Asparagales; family Orchidaceae; genus Cymbidium; species Cymbidium sinense. The sequence continues at coordinate 151,602,585 of CM038215.1, forward strand.
GGATAGTCTCCTCTACCTACGAGGTAGTATCTTATTCCCATACTGCTCCTCCCAAAAGTGCTCAATGCTGTAATAAGTGCCACAAGATCAAGCAGTATCATGTGCGCATAGTAAAGGAGTTGGAAGCAATTTCTCAGGCTATAGTAGAGGAGTAACCCAGGATAGTTTCTCCTCTGATCACAGAAAACAAGTTTCACCCTCTTTTCGAATCTGATAGAGAGGAAGATGTAAGGAGGATCTCAGTTTCACCTCCACCTGCAGTACAGTATGAGGCTCCTATCAAAGATAGGAGGAGGTCGTATCCTGGCCTTAGATCAGTTTCGTGCCGAGTTGGAGGGGCTTACGGATGATCAAATTTTGGGGCTCAATTTGATTTATGATCATTCATCCCTCACAGTGTAGGAGAGTACATCTGATAAGAGAGGGCCAGGGAGGCCCGTGTATCAGTACAGGTTACTATCTGAGAGAGGCGAAGGTACAACATGTAGTCAGTAGCCTCAGCCCTCGTGGATTTTCTCGATTGGCATGCTACACATGCCGGTCATACTGACTATATTGTATTGATCGGTACTACTCATCATGGGAGGAGGGCTCCCGCATAGAGAGAGTCAGTGGTGCCTCCATCACATCGCTCCAGTCTACGCCCACCATCTCTAGTGCAAGTTCCATCTTACACTATTCTAGCAAAATCCATGAAGGCAACATCTGAGGAAAAGAGAGCCCCATTAGTGATCTGGATATGGACTCCATTTCATCTACTCCACCGATCGAGGTGAGGCCGAGCTCTCCTGCTCGACCTCCTACTCCAGTTGTGGTGAAGAGGGAGTGGTGACCTCGAATCATAGTAGTCATGCAATCACCACCACCACCACAGTAGACCATGGAGTTAACAACAGTTGAAGGAGAAGGAGACAACACCACTATCACCATGGCAATGGATCCTCCTAGGATTACCACTCCACCCAGATCTAGTGAAAGTCAGGAGCATATATCCTCTAGTGAGCGTAGTCCTCACAAGATTAGCTCTCCAGTAGCAGGGGAGGTTAGATGTATTCTATTCATGACAATTCTCCCGACACTGATCAGTCGAGATCATTTATGTCTGCACAGTTGGACAGCTCCCTAGACGATATTGTAGCACATTATCTAGTTGAGAAAAAGGAAATCCTAGGGTACGATTGGTTTGACTTAGAGGTGGAGAAGGTTAATTTTGATCCCAATGAAAATGATTTGTTGGAGGATTCAGCGAGAGTTCATAGGGTTGTTTCCAGGGGTTGGAATGTGACAATAAATTATGTTAATGTTTTTTACTTGTAGCATATGGTTTGTACCTTTAGTTTTGACACATATTTTTTTTTCAATATAGTCTACTACCATGACAAATTTTGATCTATCTCAAACTGCATCATCTAGTAATGAGATTACTATAGAGGATGAACATAGTAATGAAAATCCTAATCTTTCTTCACAACCTAGTTCTTCAAAAGCAATTATATTTGATAGTAATGTTGGAGGAATTACTACTAAGAAGACTCGAAAAAAGAAGCCTACAGTTTGGGAGTTCTTTCTTGGCTTTTACTTTAAAAGGTGTCAATGTTTCCTATTTACAATGCATATGTTGTGGCATAAAATTTCATAAATCCAAGACTGACACCACTTCACAACTTCTTAGACATGTCAGGGAGTGTGATAAGATCAAAGCTAAAAATAAACAAGTTGTGGAGTTGCCAGATAAAAGACAGAAATTGTTAAATTTTATGCGTTCTGATGCTAGTTCAAAAATTGAGCTTCCTATTTTTACTGATCCAAAGAATTATGATCATCTTCAAGTTAGAGAAATAATTGCAAAAATGGTAATTGTGCATGAATATTCTTTTATGATGGTTGAGCATACTTAGTTCAATATTTTGTTGAAGGTCTTAAATCATAATTATGAAAGAGTTTCTAGAAATACTATAAAAATGATTGCATAAAAGTTTATGAAGCAGAAAATGAAAAGATGAAGGCATATCTTAAAAGCATACCTATTGTCTTATTAACATGTGATTGTTGGACTTCTAATCAAATAGTGGGGTACATGTGCTTAATAATTCATTATATTGATGAGTCTTGAAAATTTCACAAGCGTATTATCAGTTTCTTTGAGCTTGAACTGCCTCACACAGGTACTTTTATTTGTGATGCAATATGTGAATGCTTGTTGGAGTGGAATTTACAGGATACAGTTTCCACAATTACATTGGATAATGCAAGTAATAATGATGTTGCAGCTAATACTCTCAAATCTAATTTTCAGTCAAGAGGTAAGTTACATTTTATGAATTATTTCTTCCATGTCAGATGTTGTGCTCATATCTTGAACATAATGGTTCAAGATGGTTTGAAGAAGATTCAAGATATTATTTATCAAATCAGGAAGTCAATAAAATATCTTAAAAAGTCTCCTACTAGATTACATAAGTTTGTTGTGGTGGCGAAGCAATTAGGGATTTCCACTTCTAAGGGTTTATCTGTTGTTGTTCCTACACGATGGAATTCTACATATATTATGCTTGAATCTGCATTTGTTTTCATAGTGTTTTCCACCATTATGCAGCTCGAGATAGCAATTACAAGTGGTTTCCATCTGATTTTGATTGGGAAAGGTATGAGGTTATTATGAAGTTTCTTGCTATTTTTTATAATGTCACGAAAATGATTTCTGATTCGACATATCCTACAACAAATATTTTTTAACCTACTGCTATGCATGTTAAGAAGTTGTTGATGGAGGAATGCAATTCATCAAATGAGTATATTAAAGAAATGGAAAATGCCATGAAAATTAAATTTGACAAGTACTGGGGAGAATGCAATTTGCTAATGTCTGTAGCGGTTGTGTTAGATCCACGCTTAAAGATAAAGTTCATAAATTTTATATTTCCAAAGATATACTCACCTTCAGAGATAGATTTCAAAATTAAAGAAGTTGAAGCAGTTCTTTTGGATATTTATAATCAATATGTTTCTAACAATGCTAGTTCATAGCAATACACTTCTTCTAAGAGAGTCATCATTTTCATCTCCTTTTGATTGCATGTTAGATTTTATTGATTTTGTTGTTGCATCTGGTTCCGTTCAGCCTTCAAAAATAGATTTGCAAATATATTTGGAAGAAGGGTTATATCAATGTTGTACAGAATAATTTGATGTTCTTGATTGGTGGAGGATGAATACTCTTAAGTATCCAAACTTGTCCAAAGTTGCTAGGGATGTCTTAACAATTCTCATAACAACTGTTGCATCTGAATCTATTTTTAGTGCTAGTGGTAGTGTTTTAGATGATTACAGAAGCTCTTTATCTAGAAAAATTGTTAATGCACTTATTTTTACTACTAGTTGGATTAGAGGTGCTCAGAGCAACATTAAGAATCCTTTGGTAAGAATCAATTTCATCTTTATTAAATTTTTTCTTCTAATTGTTATTTTATTATTGTCTCAGCTTTTTGTTTTTCATATGTTAGTCTAATAAATGAGCATTCATTGCAGCAAGAGATCATGGATGGAGAAAATTTACATGTAAAACTTCCTGAATAAATGAAGAGAATGGAGGAGCAACGTATAAGTTATGGTTTCTAAATTACACTATGTTATTTTATTACCTACAACTGAATCTTTGATGCAGCTTTATTTTTTTTGGGCTACTTTATTTTATTTTGGTCTTTACTTGATGAATACTATACTTTGTTTTATCATAAATTGCTGAGATTTATGGTTTCTAGATTCTAAAGGGCTATGATGTTAAACCATTTTTAATATGAGAAGGAACTTGGCTTGATAAAAATGGCTGCTTATGTTCTTAGTGACCTTTGACCATCATTACTACACTTGGTCTTTACTTCAACAGTACTACACTTGATTTTAGAGTTTTTAACAATTTAAACAACCAATAAGCTATGATGACCTCATTGATTTGCTGATAGAAAATGTCAAACTGAGCCCATTCGTTATATCTGCTTAATACTTTTTTTGGCTAATAATTACTTGCAGCTATTTCGAGATTTGACTACTTGCTGTTCTGAGCCACACCACTATGAATCCATTAAGGTATATCTTTCTTTTTGAATATTGAATGATGATGAAACATTCATATTCTCTGTATGTAATTAGCAAGTTAATGCTTCATTAACCTAAAACATACTGGCAGTTATTATGAGAAATGACTACTTCATTACTTGCAGCTATTTTGAGATATGACTACTTACTGTTCTCTCCAGATTCTTTATTCATGAGGACAATTTGACACTACTTATATAGCAATCAAGCAACACCATTATGACTACATTAAGATTTAAGGGTTGTCATTTTTAAAGGGCTGTGATGTTAAATCTTTTTTAATATGAGATGCAAGTTAGCTTGATCAAATGACTGCTTATATATCTTGTTTAGTTGGGTCCGTTTCAATTATTTTTTTATTACAACTTTCATTTTATTTGCTATTTTATTTTAAAATGAGATGCAACTTAGCTTGATAAAATGACTGCTTAGTTCATCAAACATGCACTTGAGCTTAACTTCAATAACACTACATGTGATATTATGCTGAATATTTTGAATTCATAGGGTTTTAAATAATTTGATAGCAGCCATCAAGTCAAGCTATGATGGCCTCATTATTTAGTGATATTTTGATGTTAAACCTTTTTTAATGAGAACGAGATGCAAATTAGTCTTAAAAGTCAACTTAAACATGAAACATGAGGCTTTTTCTTTAATCCCATCAAAGTAAAATAGAATTAAATGAGAAGCCATTTACAAAACAACTATTTTATTTTATTTTATTGTGTTTTGGTCTTTACCTTATGAAATAAGTTGGTTTATCATTTCGGTGTTTGAAGAATTTAAGCGGTCATGAAGTTATGAGGCATCATTGATTATGGTAAAATATTTCAAACGAGCCCATTTTATAATTAAAGCGACCATCAATATTAGTAAGTTGTGAGCTTGTTTTCGCATAAGACTATTTGACTATCTTTTCTTATTATTTTGAGATCAATCTACTTGCTATTTTCTCTGTTTTCTTAGCCATGAGGGCACGGGAAAACTCCACATGGAATATATATATATATACATGCATCAAATTTTCACTTTACAAATTGGCAAGTTAATGCTTCATTAGAAAGAAATCAAATTCTCCATGATACACTAAAATATTTGGCATTATTAGAAATGGCTACTTTGTTATTCTCTTGATTATTGGAATTGGCTATATGCAGTTTATTATTTTCATTTAATTTGCTATTTCATTGTATTTTGGTCCTTAGTTTATCAATAATATTCTTGATTTTATGCTGAATTGCTTAGAGTTGAGGTGTTTAAAGGGTTGTGATGTTAAATCTTTTTTAATATGAGATGCAATCATGCAACTTAGCTTGATAAAATGATTGCTTATATATCTTGTTTAGTTGGGTCTGTTTCAAATACTTATGGACTGCAGTTTTCATTTTATTTGCTATTCCATTGTATATTGGTCCTTAGTTTATCAATAATATTCTTGGTTTTATGATGAATTGCTTGGAGTTATGGTGTTTAAAGGGCTATGATGTTAAATCTTTTTTAATATGAAATGCAACTTAGCTTGATAAAATGGCTGCTTATATATCTTGTTTAGTTGGGTTTATTTCAATTATTTTTTGACTGCAGCTTTCATTTTATTTGCTGTTTCATTATATTTTTGTCCTTGATAAAATGGTTGCTTTCATTTTAATTGATGTTTCATTATATTTTGAATTTATGTGTTTTTTAAGAATTTAAGTAGCCATGAGTTATGACCCATCGAGCTATGACGGTATCATTGATTATCTGATATAAAATTTCAAAAGCAGCTCAATAATTATATAACATAAATTTTGTTAAGTTTGTTATATAGTGCATCAAGAAGTATAAAGTGACAAAAGCATCTTATGTGGCAAGTTTGGAGGTGAATAATCAAACCAAGATTATCAAGATTATTTGAGTTTGAAAGATGTTAAACTTTCAATTTCTTTTGTATAAGTGTTTGATTGGATTGTATAAATGTACTCATTTGTTTATTTATTTATAATTTTTAAATTTTTTATGTACTCAATCATATTCAAATGTAGTAAATCAAATTTGTAGTAATGTAATTTTTGTAAAAAATACAATATGTTATTAGATCATATTTTGATATTCAATTATAATTTTACTTTATGTAATTTTATTTGTAATAAAATTTATTTTTGAAAAGATTATTTTTATTGTTAGTCCTCATACTCCACAATTTATAAACAAATAACTATAAAGCTGTATTTTCTATATTAAAATTTTTTTATTAAATTTAATATTTTTAAAATATTAAAAAATAAATAAAAACTCTTTAACAAGCCTTAACGAACACGAACTCTTTCGAATCTGAACAAATTCTGAGGCGAACACAACAAGCGTTAATGAGCCTCTCGAACACGGATAATGAATAAAGAAATTTACGACGAGGAACATGAACTAGTACCTGTGCTTAAGTTCGTTTACACCTAATCTTAACTTGTCACCTTTTTTTGACATTAAAATTTGCACTTTAAATCTCTATACGGCATCTTTGGTATTTATGACTTGGATAATTTCATCTAATTAATGAAATCATTGATTTTGAAAATCATAATTAGAATAAAATTTCTTTTATTTTTGGATTGAAAGAAGCACCATAATTTGTGCAGCATTTAATTTAGTATCGTCTTTTGTCTGCTTGTATGAAGAGTCACAGATCCAGTAGCGAAGAAAACATTTTAAATTAGTCTAATTACCTATTAGATTCTTTGGAATAACATTTAATTACTTTCTCTTATTCGAAGTTAATTAGTCTTTGAATGTTCAATAGACTCTCATTTATGTCTATTGACAATCCTCAAACTCATCTTAAACTATATTCAACTTCTCTATGATCCAATTCGAGTATTTAATAAGATGAATAATATGCTTCAAATCTTTTTCAAGAATTCATCGATTATGCTTATTAGCAATCATTCGATCTCATTTAAAAATCTCTTATGAATTCTTTGATTTTCTCCAATTTATTTGGAGTGAATTATGATTCGAAAGCTATATTCCAATTCCAAGAAGATCTTCTATACTCTCATTAGATATTCAGTCAGATCATCTTCTAAATCAATTGAAATGAGATATTGAAGTGCTAAATTTATATTTATTGCCAAAATATTCAGTTCACTTCAAGTTCATAAATCTGATTTAGTTCAATCCATCTTTTTTTATTTGAAATATAATCTTTAAAATCCACTTCAAATTTATTCTCATTTATAATTCAAAATTCAATTAGATATCAATTTATTTTAGAGAGCTTAGGCAATGCTATTTGTCTAGCTTAAGTTCTATTTGCAAGTATGAATTTTGGATAAAATTTTGGTCATTTCATTTGGTCTCTCATCTCCACGTAGGGGCTGCATCAGAACTATTTTGGCCTATCCGTCATACCTTGATGAGTGTGATGGTTGATGTTTTGGAGCACCTCGGTCGAATTTCAATCTCGCTACTCCCTGATGAGCATAACAAGACCTTTAATCACATGTATAAAAGCAAATATATATGCAACTTTCTATACAGTCAAAATTTATTTTTAGATTGTTTATTTTTGATTTGATTGATTTTTTAAATGAATCTTGATTCCCCCCCTTTTTCTAAGTCTAAAATTTAGTCAAAATTTTGACAGTATTTTTGCATCGGGGGCTGCATCTAACAATTTTTCTTTTGGGCCTACCCATCACACCTTGATGAGCATGACGGTTGGTGTTTTGAAATACCTTGACCAATTTTCATCTCGTCAGTCCCAGATGAGTGTGACGAGATCTTTAAACTGTATAAAGAAATACACACACACACACAATATATATATATATATATATATATATATATATATGCATATAATTTTCACACATTCAAATATTTGATTTTATTTTTTTATCAGCAATGCAGTGACATAATATATTTCACTTTTTTCACTTTTTTCTTTCATGTTTAGTGTAAATCATATAAAGAGATAGAGAGAGAGAGAGAGAGAGAGAGAGAAGATGGCTAGGGGAATATATATATATATATATATATATATATATATATATATATATATATATATATATATATATATATTATTTCTTTATCGTAGAAGAGAGAGAGAGAGAGAGAGATTGTGATGAAGGAGGTAAAAAAAGATAATAATAATAATGATAATTTTTTTCTTTTTTTTTGTTCGTGTGAACCCGAAAGAGAGAGAGAGAGAGAGAATGTGGAGGAAGGAGATAGCTGAGAGAATAGAAAAATAAATAAATAATTTTTTTTGTAACTTCGATAAACTGAAAAGAGAGAAAGAGAGGGAAAGATAAAGTAACACGTGTAATGGAGCTCAGGAATCAAGTGCCTGCAGTGAAAACTTTTAGCTTCACATGGAATGTAGATGAGCTTGATAAAAACAACGATCTCGTCTCAGGTTGGTAAGCAGCGATGAGAGAATCACGATCATTTACTCAGTTCTCTGAATAATGAAGAGGAAAAGTTAGTTTTGAGTGAATATGCGAGGGTATAAGACGAAGTGGGAGGAGGCTCGTTTGGTGCTTATGAGTTGCTGGAAATGAGTCGTGATGGAGCATATGTGGGGCTTTAGGAGGACAAACAGAGAGTGGGATCATGTGGAAGAGTGAGAGATCATGCATGCGGTTCCTTGCATTTGAAAGACAAGAAACGAGCGAAGAGGGCGGAGAAGAATTGATTGGTTTCTTGTAAGATTGGGGCTTCTTGAGAATGAACCAAGAGGAACCAGTGAGGATCATGCGTGTAGCGCATTTTTCATTTTTTCATTTTGATTTGAATAATTGAAATAATATTAAGGGTCAACATATGTGATTCGTGCATGAAGTGGTCATATTTATTGAAAACTAGATGACATTTTGTGTCAATCATGAATTTCAAATTACTTTAACTTCAACAATTTCACTAAAGAGCTCTTTCTTTTGTATCTTTATGGATTTGAATTTACTCCGACCCTAACTTCATGCTCGAGCGGGTTGGATGGAAGAATTGGTTTGTTTATTTTGAGTTATGAAATTCCTTTTGTCTTGGCTTTAAGCTTGACGAATTGGATGAAGGATTGACCTATTTTGTCTATATTGATTTGTTAGAAAGTGCACGTATGTCTTCAGTCTCAAGCTTGCTGCTTTGACGGACTTCTCAAAGGGTGAATACAGATGACCTAGTCTGTTGGCTTATACTAAATCTAAAATCTCAAGTTATCAATCCAACAATAAGTGTTTTGATAGAGTGGATAATCACGAAATCCTTTTAGTTCGTTCGTAAGCTTTGTACCAACTTCAGGATTGCTTCTTCAATCTCCACGCTTCGTGCTTCATCGGACTTGCTGAAGAAGAGATAGTCCTTCCTCTTTTCCTCTTTTTTTGTACTACCCTTGAGATTTTGTATCTTCATCTTTGCATATCTTCAAAATATTTTACACAAATGTTGTTTTTTAAGGATAAATCATCTTCTATAGTATTGTTTGTAGTTCATTAGTCAGTTAAGATAATTTTTAATTTTAACTTACTTTGGTAGGTTAAGTCATGTCAGCTTTGGGAAGAATAGCTATTATCGTCGAACTAGCAAGCGAGGGCTCTACCACTATGGTCTTTCCTTATGGCTTATTGAGTGAGAAGAGCAGTCAATGAATCAGCCACATTTGGGCTTATTGAGTTCAATGGTCAGGACCCACTTGAGATTTAGACTTGAGCTGTGAATGGACTTATGCTTTCATAACTTAACAATATCAAAGTTTACAAATTTAAAATCCTCTCAATTAAATTTTAGAACTATTATAAGTATAGAAGATGAATCTTTCAATTGTAGAATCATCTTATGTTCAGCTTATTTAAAGATACATTTTCACTATTCAAGATAACTGGAAGTATCTTTACTACCAGGATATCCGAGTAATCAAATGGGGATCTCAGCTCAAAGCAAGATGTCACCCCAAATCAGAATATATTCAAGGATCTCGTCTTATGGCACGATGTCAACCCATATGAAAATAAAGAAAATCCTCTTGTCTTGCATGGGGAATTCTAAAACACATTTGAAAGAATTTGAAGATGAAATTAAGAAAATAGATCAATATTGAAGTTGATATATTTGCTCTTAAGAGAGCTTAACATATAATATTGATTTCATATATATATATATATAATCTAAAATAAAATTCCCCCTATGTAACAGGGGGATTTTGTGCTTTTTTTTCTTCTTTTTTAATTAAATTTTATCGTCTATTATCAAAGATTGTCTTCCTTTTCTCTTGATTATATATACTTATTTAGGGATCTCGATAAGAAGAACGATGTCGGCCTAAATAAATATACAAGGGGATTTCGTTAGTACCTCGAATATATATTTATCATGTATAATACTTTTTTAGTTATCGACCATTAATTTATGGCATTAGTCTTTCGTCATTTATGTCAATGAGTTGGTACACCCCTCATTGATATACCTTTTCAATGACAAAAGGACCCTCCTAATTAGGCTTAAATTTGCCACCAATTTTTTGATTAGGAATAAATTGTCTTCTCAGCACCAAGCCAAATTCTCCTTCTTGGAATGTTCAATGTCGCACCATATGGTCAAAAACTTTGGACATCTTTGCTCGATAAACTTTCAGATTTTAATGAGCTTGCAATCTAACTTCATCAAGTTCATCGAGTTCCTCCATTCTCAAATGAGCATTTTGATTTTCAGTTAGATTATACAGTATGGCTACTAGAAGTGATTGTAACTTAACTTCAAGTAGAAGAATTGCTTCAGTTCCAAATACTAATGAATAAGGTGTGGCTTTTGTCGACATCTTGTAGGTAGTTTAATACGCCCATAATGCCTCAATCAATTTGATATGCCATTCTTATTTATTTTTAGTGAGAATCTTGTTGAGCAGTTTGACCAATGTCTTGTTGAAAGCTTCTGCCAAACCATTTGCCCTTAGATTATATATTGAAGAATATCACCAATCAATTTTATGTTGATCGACAAATATATAAATCTTTGTATTTTTGAAAGTTGTGCTATCATCATACATTATTCAACACAATACTCCAAATCTATAGATCACATTATGCATGAAGAAGTTGATCACTCAATCAGCAGTAACTTCTTTAAACGGGGCAGCTTTAGCCCACTTAGAGAAATAATCAGTCGCTACTAGGATGAAGTGGTGACCAGCTGATAACGATGGATCAATTATGCCAATTATATATATACACAAGCATTCAAATGGCCAAGATGCTATTATTGGGTGTAGTGGATTTGGAGATTAGTGGATTATATTCTCATGTACTTGACATTCATGACACCTCTTGGCATGATTGATACAATCTCTCATCATAGATTATCAATAATAACCCATTCTTTTGATCTTTACTGCCATCTTGGGACTTGATGAATGTGCTTCACAAAGTCCTTCATGAATTTCAACCATCACTTTGCTAGCTTCATCTGTACCTAGGCATCATAGCCACATTTGTTCAAAGGATCTCTGATATAAAGTATTATTGATGAAAGTATAGCGTGGCATTCTCTTTCTCAATTTGAGTTGTGAATGATTTATTATTCGCTAATTTTTCCTCTTTAAAGTAGTCCATGAAGGGTTGCCTCTAATCATGTGGCTCTTCTACTACAAAGGCTTCCCATTAGTTTTCTAAAGCAATTCCATGCTTAGCTTTACTTGGTTTAACTCCTTGTTTATTTTGGGGAGAATGAGGAGCAATTTGAGTCACCTTCTGCTGGGTTGAATTTGATAACTCTTTACCTATGGGGATTGATACTTTGCTGGCTCTAGAACTCATCGAGTAAATATCTTGATCATTATATAATCACCATTCATACTTGCCATCTCCTTAGCTAATTTTGCTAACCAATCTGCTTTATTATTTTTAGATCGACAGACTCGAGTCAGTGTAACATTTGGTATTTACTTTATAAGCTCAAGAACTCTCTTGTGATAGAAAGCTAACTTAAGTTTGTTGATTTTATAGATGTCCAGTACTTGATTTATAATAACTGGAAATAACCAAAATTATGCAGGTTTTGAATGCTTATGAAAATAGCTTCTTCAAGACCTGTTGCCAATGCTTCATACTCAGCTTCATTATTAGTTCTTAGCTCTATTAACCCATATGATCGTCTCATTATCCTTTTTTATGGTGTTATGAAGACAATGTCGATATCTACTCTTGCCCATAAGAGATTTGGAGGTTGAACATGTTTGATTGACGAGGCTCCATCAAAATATATTTCCTAAATTTTTGATTTTTCTCTTTCATGAATGAGCATAATTTGCTCATCAGGCAAATCATCGTTAAGAGGTGAGTCTGTAGGAATGGAATGTGCAGCAAAAATTTTTGCTAAAATCTATCTGTTCACTACTGTTTGTAGAACGTATGTGATATCAAATTGTATAAAAATATTGCCCATCTTGCTAAATGACCTATCAATATTGTCTTGTCATGAGGTACTTCAGTGGATTGATCCTTAAGATGAAAGCAATTTTGTGAGATAACATATAATGACAAAACTTTTAGGCTGCAAAGATCAATGCCAAATAGTGCTTCTCTATCAGAGAATATCTCATTTCTTCTCCTATCAACCTCCGACTAATATAATAAAGAACATTCTCTTTGCTCTCTTCATTGTGTTGTGCCAATAATGCTCTGAGGAATTCTTCTAATGCAACTATGTATAGAATGAGGGGCTTCCCGAGAGTAGTCACTACAAGGATTGGTGGATTTAACTAGTAACCTTTAATGCTATTGAAGGATTCTTGACACTTCTTGTCCCATTTGAATGGAGCATTCTTTTTCATCAACTTTGCAAATGGTTGATAGCGTCTTGATAGGTTTGATATAAATCACCGGATGAATGCAAGCTGTCCTTGTAAAGAACAGAGTTAATGCAAACTCTTCGATGGAGAAATCTCCATAATTGCCTTAATTTTAGCAGGATCGATCTCAATTCCTCTGTGACATACAATGTACCCGAGAAATTTTTTAGAGGACACCCCAAATGCACATTTTAAGGGTTTCATCTTGAGATCATATTTTTTGATTCTTTCAAACATAATTCTTAAGTCTTCAAAGTGATTTTCACAATTTAAGCTCTTTACCACCAAATAATCAACATAACATTCCACCTTCTGGTGAATTAATTCATCAAAAACATGCCTCTTGGCTCTTTGGCATGTAGCTCCAACATTAAAATAAAGTTCCTATTCTGTCACTCTCACTCAATGTTGGCACATAGAATGCTATCAATTCTTCAATACTATGGACCTCTAGTGGAGTGATTTCTTTGAAGTACTGCTGAGGGATGGATATAATTTTGAAGGAGTCATCTGACATTTCCAAGTGAGCTATTCTTCTTGATGTGACCCTTTAAACCCTATTTTCATAAGTAAATTCAATGTCATAGTCTAAATCAGAATCACTTATTTCATACTTTGCCTTTCTTAAAAGATTATAAGTTTCCTTAGGTTTGACAGACATATTTCTTCTTCTTGTGTGTCACTTCCCAAATGAGGAACTGATCTTCTTAATTTAGGTGTAGAGCTAAGTTCTTTAGGTAGAGTCGACATTGCATTCTTTCTTTCTTTTAGCTTCTGCTCTTTCACCTTATGAAGTTACTTTTTAGTTCCTGAAGTGGATGCTACCACCTCAAGAGGCTCTATTAGCTTAGGCTCTTTAGGGATGAAATATTTGGAATCTTCATAAATCTTTTCCTCATGGACAAAGAATGAATGTAAGTTGCCAGGAATTCTAAACTCTTCTCCATCTCTTAGGTGCTTTATACACTAATGCATAGTTGATGGGATCATGCCATACTCATGTAGCCATGGATGACCCAAGAGAGCTCTAAACGATGTATCAGCATCGATTACATAAAACTTAGCTTATGTATGTAAATCCTGAAACTTAAGTGACAGTATAAAAGAACCCAAGGTTTTCTGTCTTTTCTCATTGAAACCATGAACCGTCAACTTATCCCTCCCAAGATGTTGGATATCAAATGATAATCCTCTTAATGCTTTTAGACTCATAAGATTGATAAAAGAACTTGGATCAATCAGTATTCAATTGATCAATATGCCATCACTCTCTACGGTAACATATAAAGAACGGTTGTGATATGCTGTTCCTAACATAAGATCTTCTTCATAAAATGTGATTACTAGGAAATCTTGAGTTTGCAATGATTAAGTCATACATTTTTTGGCAAAGTAAGATTCATAACACTCTGGATTTTTGAGAGTCTGTATCAAAGTTTCTTAGATATCTTTTGACATTAAGTGAGCCTTATACACACTTAATTATATAGGGATCTTTCTCAGATGTGGTAGAATATTATAATCTATCTTTTCGCTTGATCTAGGTTTCTTTATAGGATGTTTGGGAATGATATCTTCATTGATTTTAATTTGTTTAGTCTCTCCTTATTGGGTGGTAAGACTTTCTTCAAATTCACTTCTTCAAATTGAGGATTGACCAAGATCTAGACTCACTTTTCAACATTTGCGTTTCATATGTGATGTTATTGATGAGTTTGACTCTTCTCCATCGGAAAATATAAATCTTCATCTCCAATATCCTTTTTTGAGTCATTAGACAAAATTCATATTAACTTTTCTTTCTTTTAGAAAATGATGGGTTGATTCAGCTACTTATTGTCATTTGATGGATCAAGAATATCGATATCATATAAATAATCAGCATGTCTCTAGGAAAAATTCACTATTATCTTCTTCATCCATTTCAACAATGAGTTTAGGCATAAAGTTGCAAACTGCTTGCCTCTGGTTGGCTGATGATACTCCTCTAAATTGTTAATAATCTTTTGAGTTGTAGTATTTTTTTTCTTTTTCTTTTATTTTATTTGGTTTGATCGACTTCTTTGAGAGATCAGGTAAAATTCATGTCAGTTGCTTTTTTCCATGGAACGAGTTGGCAGTATTGTGGTGCCACTCAGTCGATGATGTGGAGGTTGATGCATACAATCTCGACATTGCTTTCAGATCAATCACTAGTTCAAGAGGTGATTTCCAGCTGACACTAGGAACTCCTTCAAGTTGCTTCAGCCTCTTTATAGTATTTTTAGAAACTATCATTGCCTAGTCTTCAATTTGCACTGATTTTTCTTTCTTTTTTCCTTTAATGGATGATACGGAAAAGGACTATTGGCCTCACTTTTGGAGTGAGCTCTCAACTTCCTTATCATAGATCTAGGACTCTTATAGACACTAAGAGTTCCTTAATCTTAGGACACTTCTAGTGATTAGGTGAAAACTTAACCAAACCCTAAAGACTTAGAAGAGTTAGCCATAGGAATAGGTTATGCCTTAGGGATTTAGAAGGACTTGCTTAGCCTATAGCCTAAACTCAATCATTGCTTCCTTCTTTCAAACCAAACCTCAAATTCATATATAACTTCCAAATCAATTTCAAGTTTAATGATTAAAATCCATGATTAAATTCAAACTCCAAATCCCTTCCTAAGCCCTTTGATTTTATCTTATGGACTTAGCCTTAACTAAATTCAAATCAACCATAATCCAATTGATTTTCTCAATTATCAAATTCAATATTCAATCAAATTTCATATCATAAATCAAATCCAAATGATTGAAACCCAAATTAAATCAATTCCCAAGTTAAGCCTGTTTGACATACATCCCTAGATTTGGTCAAATTTGCTTTCAAATCACTCCAAAGTCAAGCGATTTTCTCATAACCCATTTATATCTTCATTTATATTCACAAATATAAATGAAAAAAAATTCAAAAGGCCAAAACCAAACCCAAATCAAATCAAATTCTTGATTTTAGCCTTTTAGACAAATTCTTGAACTTGACTAAATGATATCCAAATCAATTCAAAACCCATGGATTTCCTCATGATTCAATCACTCTTTCAATTATTGTTCTAAATATAAACATAAATTATAATTATCAAACCAAATCCAAGTCAACTCAAGTCAAACCCAAACCAGCCCATTTAACTTGAAATATTCAAGTGAGCCAAAACTCATTTGAACTATACCAATTCAAGATTTTTATATTGATCTAAATCCATATATAAACTCAACTAAATCAAACTTAACTCAAAATCAAGCCAACTTGGCTCACTTGACCCAAAATGGCCAATTTGACCTACATGAATCAAAGTCCAATTCAATTCAAATCAAAGTGAATTAAAATTAAACTTCATGTCATGATTGTTGATAATCCAAGGTTAATTAATTGTCATGAATTAGGTCAAACCAAGTTAACCTAGCCCATTGACCAAGTCAACCTTTAATATGAATCTAAACTAGCCAAATTATAACCTAAAATTAATTTGACCTCAAGTTCACTCCAAATTGATTATTGAACTTGACCAAAGCCTCAATTGAGCTCAATTTTACCAATTGGTCAACCTAACCTAACTTAGCCCAATTTGATCTTAAGGGTCAAATCAACCTAAAACCCAATCAAATCCAAATTGAACTTAACCAAAGCCTACAATATATTTCAAATGATCAACCAAATTCAAACCAAGCCATGATTCAAGCCAATATAGTCAATTGGGTCAAATTGGTCAACTTATTCCAAATTGACCTAAAGGATCAAATTGGTCAAAATACAAAATAAACTAAATTGATTGAAATCGATTGAACCAACATAATCCAAATGATCATTTAAACTTGACACAACCCTTGGTTTGAACCAATTTGACCAATTGGTCAACCAAACCTATTTTGACCCAATTTGGCCCAAATGGGTCAAATTGACCCAAATTAAACCAAATGAACTCCAAATGACTTGAAATTTTGTCCAACTCACTTTTGACTCATTTCAAATCTGCTCAAATCAAATTTAATGTCAAATGACCACTTTGTCTTGGGTCAAAGGCATCCCATGAGAAAAGACACTTTCCCAAGTGGTCATTTCTCTTCCTTTGCCAATTGACACTCATCCATTGGTCCACATAACCACCAATGACACTGATTATTTGACCCAAGAGGTGGTTGGGAAAGCCATGACTCATGGGGAGGTGAATTCACCTCACATCTCCCATTAGAATACTTGGCATGAATGACTCCCACCTCCCTTTGCTAGGACACCCATTTGTCCTTCATGGCAGCCACTTTCCATGTCTTAGCTAACCAAAATGAGCCACTTAGGATGATCCCCTTCCATTCCCAACCACCCTAAGCCAAATGACAATATTTTGGAGACAAAAATCAAACAAAAAGAAGGATTTTTGGCCAAAATCAAACACAAGGCATTAGAGGCTGAAGAACTCCTCCTCTCATTCTCTTTTTCCATCCCTTAGAGCTTCCAAACCAACCAGCAATAATTCTCACTTAATTTTGGGGTGAAAAACACCAAAAAAATAAGTGGATTTTGGCAAGAAAGTAGTGTTGATTGGAGAAGGCATCATTCTAAGGAAAGCCAAGAGGTCTGGGCTCATTCAAGGCTTCTTCCCCCACTCAAAAGCTTGCTCAAATCATCACTACCACTAGAAATCATCCTTGGTGAGGTAATCTTCAAAAAAAACCCATAGCCAAGCTTAGGATTTCTCCTTTTTGTGACATTTTTTGTGTGATTTTAAGATTTTTCTGAAGAAATACCTCACATTCTTTATTTTATATGATGCCAATACAAAATATATTTTTTTGGTGATGATTGACATGAAAATGAGCCCAATCGGACCTCATTTTGCATTTGTTTGTGATTTTTTTTCATCAGTTTCACTGGTTGGAGAACAATAGCCATCTCCCATGCTGAGGATCAGGCTCATCGAATCGGATTGTATCCCATTGACCATATCATGTGATCCACCGCCATCATGGTATCGACCATCGATCTATGATAACGATCGATTGATCCACGTATTATCTAGCATATGTTTCTTGCTCACATGCAGATGTGGTATGAAAGCTGACATCAACATTACCGCCATCAATTATCGCATGTGTGGTAACATTATTCGCATGCCGCTCTTGATTGGGTTAAGTGGAAAAATCTAGATTTTCTGATTTTAAAAGTTATTGAAATCACCCGAAACTTCACAAATTTATAGAAAATGAAATACTTAATGAAAAATTACAAATAAGGGCTCGTTGGAATCATCTTTCTAAGAGAAATTCAATAAATCCAAAATCCCCAAAATTTGCTAGATAGTTTAAGCTATATGTAACTTTTGGTAAAAATCAAATTTCATTAATTTAACTAATGATACACTTTAGCTTAAGTTGAAATTTTTAGGGATTGAAATTGAAGTTAAAGCCTACCTACCGTAAAAATTTCAAATCAAATTTACTTCTAGATTGAAAGATATTGAATTTTGAAGTTCAAATGATTTATTTTAATAAAATAAATTAATAAACTTCATGAAAATTATCTTAATCAATTGAAACTTTGAAATATCATAACTCATTGTAGAAAACTATAAAAAATATAAATAAATACTCATTGTAAAAGTATTTCAGATGAGATTAACTTAAAATTAATTTTAATTAACTTTGAACAGTAATGAAGGCTTAATTTAGATTTAACTAAAAACTTAACTAGCTTAATTACTCCCTAATTACCCAAGTAATTAATCCCAAACTTTTTGAGTTTTATTAATGGGATGACCTCTATCTCACAAAATTTTCTTGAGATTTATTGCTTAGTTAATTAGGGAAATTGTGTCTTAGCTTAAATTACTCTCTTAATTAATTGGGTGATTAATTAACATTCTAAATAATAAGAAAATCATTAATTAAGCTTATTACTCATTATGAGATAATGAATGGACAAGGGGAATGAGATTGAGGCCTTTTTCCCATTCTTTTTCCTAAGCTCGCTTCACTTGACTTGAAATCAATTAATTTGAGATTAATTAATGGTTTATTTTATTAATTACATAGCTTAATTAATTAAATTGAAATCATAATCATTCCAAAACTTGTCTAATTTAATCTTGGATAGCTATTTGGGTGTTCAATAACCCGAAAGGGGAGACAATGAAATTATGGTTAGCTCACATGTGTGAGAAAACCATAAAAGTATTTAAGTGAGATCCCTTAAGCCTAATTAACTATTAATCATGAGCCAATTGCATTAGGCCTCTTTCATTTCTTAAGAGCATTGCAAATTTACTTTCCATGTGGTTACATATCATATTGGCTCATTTTTAATTAGCTAATTAACTTAAGGTGATATAGGTAAGGGTTAATTAATCCACTTAATTCATACCCTAACCTTATTAAATCATAAAATCAACTTAAGTACTTCTTCCTTAAATAAAAATTAACTTATACATGAGGAATGGGATTAGGACCAGCAAACCTCTTTCACTTTCCTTAACTCAAATCAAACATAGAGATGAAATAACATTAAAGAACTTTGGTTTTTTTTAAATGGCTTTATTTAGTATGATTGTCCTTAGAAATTAATTGGAATGAATGAGATTATGTGCTTATGTTTCTTTATTTCTTTCCAATTATGTTAAATGTTGGTTGTCATATATAATCATGCATTCATTTCTCTTAAAGTTAACTAAATGAAATGATTCCTTTTATGTCAATTGCATGTGGTGATTTAAATTAAAAATACGCGTGGCTATTATCACTATAAAATCAAATATTATTTTTAAAAGCTCATAAATCAATTATAATAAATGTAGTGATGTTAATTACAAATATCTATAAGTTTGCATGTGTTAATAGTATAAAATATGCAAGATGAAGCTCTCTTTCCTTACTTTACATGGATTCACATAGGAATTATAAATGTATAGTTCATTTAAAAAGAACACAACATTTGTCTAAATCTATTCCTATGCATTTCAATGTTAAGACTTTGGAAGAATTTTATATCACATATGTAAATCATATAATCAAATCAAATATGACTTCTTGCAAGACTTCTTCTTCTTGTTGTGGTTCTTTTTTTTATACATTCATCTGTATTTGAGAAAAGTGATATATTAGTTTGGACACCCCGGGGCTACGAGGCTTTAATGCACACACGTGGTATATTAGTTAGGACTATCAATAAATTGGATATGTTTTAGAAGATGAGTTTTCCACTCTTTCATTTCTTTATAACACTTAGTTGTTAAGTATAGACCATGCAAAACAAAAGATAATATTAAGTAAAATCTCCAAATCAATTAAATCACTTAAAAGAAAAATCAACCCTTTATAAATTAAATCCCTCACACTTAGCAAATTACAACTATAAAGCCTAGTTAGGATATACCACACAAACTTTAATGCACACACGTTAGACTAAATCACCATTTCTAGCTTATGTTAGGGCGGTGCATGGTTTGATGTATGTTTGGTTTTATGATGTATTATTTTAGACTGGATGTTAAGGTGTATGTGCGTAGTCTGGATGTTAGGAGGACATTAGCCTACTCATCATTCTTGAAGGGGGTTGTGCTTAAGGGGTCGTCATAATAAAAATATAAATGCTTTTGTTGTGCAGGTCACTTAGCCCCTAAGCATAATTCAAGTTAGGATAGGTAGGCTTGGTTACCCATGTGTGGTGCTAACTTTTCATAGCTTGGGTTGTATGGTGTGTTTAGCTAATATTTATTTTGCAGGTGTAGTTAGATTTACTTTTCTTTTTTTATGATATAATTTTTCATTAGAATTATGATGAATGTTATGTGGGGTTAGGATGAGCATTGGTTATAAGACTAAGTCTTATGTACCATGTGATGCCTTTGGAGTAGGAATTTTTAAATCAAGCCATAAGGAAGAAAGAAATGGGGTAAATCAACTAAAGAAATGAAAGATGGAGAAATGAAGAATGAAGAATGAGGAATGAAGACCCTAATAACATTCATTATTCTTAATTATAATTAATTTTTTGTAATCGAGATTGTATAAGGGTAGAGCTCAACTACCCATATTTCTTTTTGGATTGTATGATGGCACCCGACCGCATTGATCTTTTATTCTTTTGCATTAGCTTTATAAGATTTTTTGATGTTTTGTTTAACTTATGCATTAGAAGTGGCATGCAATTTTATAATTTCTTTATGGTTGGTGATTGTTGTATGGCCTGGATGTGATTAGGCTCTTAGGATAAAAATAAATTTTCTATCTCATTAACAACTCATAAATAAACTTTTAAAATAATTCACAACCTCATATAAAAACCTAGGAGTTAAATCAAGATAATAAAATATTTAGCAACCTCTTAGTTAGATGTTGTATGTTTAATATCATGCATAATCATCTTGTTTCACTCTTGTTAAGAGAGGGCTTCTATTTTTTTCAGATAGAATAGGCTTAACCTTTCATTGGCTATGATGGAAGAACACCTCTTTTCCTTTTGGTTTGACCCATAATCAACTTCTCATGCATTTAAGCATACAAAATCCCATAGCCCGTGTCAAAATAAAAAGTCCCAAATTAATTAACATTTGAAAAATTTTGCATTAGATTTAAGCCATTATTCATACCCCTCATGCTCTAGTCTCTTAGGGAGTGGGTTTAAGGACTTAATTTATTTTCTAAATAATAATAATAGCCTTGCCATCTTACAAAAGCATATGTATTGCCTACATAGATTTGAAGTGCAGGAGGAGTTAGCTGGTTGTCACTCTATGTGATAATAAGTCCAGTAGTTAGGTGATTTACTCTCTCTTATGGAGGTAAACTATATACCCACTTTCACCTTAGATTTAGGTTATGATTTGGCACTTGCCAAAACTCTATAAATTTAGGATATGATGTTGATGTTTTCCTTTACGAGCTACAAGCATAAATCCTCATCTCTTAGGCATTTCCATAATCTTGTATTATGGAATTATAAGTCCTAGATCTCTAATAAAATTTCAAATCAAATAAATAAATCTCCTCAATTTTAAATATATAAAGCCCAACCATAGGATACATTGGAGTGCTCACTAGGTTTCCTAGTATCATGAGCACTCCCTATTCATCTCCTTTAGTTTTGATAATAACTCTTCCCATTTGATCCATCCCACTTGATCTTCTAAAACATAACTAATTTATTGATAGTCCTATCTTTGAATTCTTTGAAGATAATAATTGTCTACTTTAATCAAGAGTATTCTTAAGGGATTAATTTTTTTCTTAAGATATAATTAACTTTGGGGGCTTGCCCCCATAAGGAATTTTAGAACCCAGTCTAAATAAACCCTACTTTATTCATCCATGTAAAGTAGGGGAAAATCTATGGTATATTTGAAGACCCAAAATGCCTTAGGAGTCCTTATTTGGTGATTAGGTCCATTGTAGGGTAGTGACTTCTATCTTTTGAGATAGTACACTATTCCTCAATATAATACCCAATCACCTTAATAAGTACACCCTCAAATCTGCATGGTGTCTCCCCCATACACAAACGAATACGAAAATAAATACCACAAATTTTTTTTGGCAACTCTGTTGGGGATTGTTCCTCTTACCATCTCTAGTAGAAGATTGTTGTCTCCAAGCATTGATAGTGGACTTATATTTTATGTGAGATCGAGACTATCTTTCCTTCCGTTGGCACTTAGCTTATTTCATTCTTAAGCAAAGTTAGCCAACATCTTTTAGGTTTTAGGAGCTCACTCTGTGTTAGTCTTAAAACCCTTATTAGGTTCCCCAGTAGGTGAAAACAAAATTTATCAAAGAAGGGAGAGATAATAAAAATTTAGGACATCCTTACCACTAGCTTGGTGAGGCGAGGTTCATCATAAAATTTAAGAAAATAAATTCTTTCACAAAATGACACTTTCTAAAAGCACTTCTTTTGGAAATAGCCACCTTCATTCAACATACTCAAATTTGTTGAATGGAGATTCTATTTTCAAATCATAACATAAAATTGAAACTCCACTCAACATATTTCACATATGTTAAAGTTGAAGTTTTTCTCTTTTCAAAATCAAGAAATCACATACATGGCATCAAGACATATCTTTGAAATCTATTTACATACTTAAGATTTGTTAAATAAATTTCACCTTCATTTTGGAATCATATTTAACATGCCACATTTGTCAAACAAAGAATTTCTCTCTCTTTCCAAAAAGAAAGAGAGCACATCAAATACATTTGATTCCCACTTAACATGTCAAGGTTTCTAAGTGAGAATCTTATTTTCATGTCATATTTGATTCTCACTTAACATATCAGAATTGTTAAGTGGGTGTTGACCTCACATTTGGAGTGAGCTTTCAACTTCCTCATCATAAGTTTAGGACTCTTATAGACACTAAAAGTTCCTTAGCCTTAAGAAACTTCTAGTGATTAGGTGAACACTTAATCTAATCCTAGAGACTTAGAGAAGTTAACCATAAGAATAGGTTATGCCTTAAGGATTTAGAAAGACTTGCCTACCCTATAGCCTAACTGATCCTTGCTTCCTTCTTTCAAAACCAAACCTCAGATTCAAATTCAAATTCGAAAATCAATTCCAACTATCCAATGATTGAAACCCATCACCAAATTCAAACTCCAAATCTCTTCCTAACCCCTTTTGATTTTATCTTATGGACTTAGTTTTAACCAAAGACATGATTGAGCCCAAGTTGACCAATTAGTCAACTTGACCCAACCTAACCCAAATTAACATAAAAGGTCACATTGACCAAAAATCAAATTAAATCCAAATTAAACCAAACCAAACCCTACAATCATTTTCAATCAATCAATTGAACTTGACTCAACACCTAACCCAACCTAATTTGGTCAAATTGGTCAAACTGGTCAACTTGACCAATTTGGTCTTTTTGAATCCAAATGAATCAAATTCAAACCTAAGACAAATCAATCCAAATTAATTGAACCAACATATCCCAAATCATCATATGAACCTAACCCAAGCCTTGGTTTGACCCAATTTGACTAATTGGTCAGCCCAACCCAACCTAACCAAATTAACCCATTTGACCAAATGAGCTCATGTCACCCAAAACTAAGCCATGCAATCCTATTGGCTGACTAAAGCATACCCCAAACTAGCCTTAGACCACTCCCAAGTTAACCAAAAAGCTAAACTAACTCATCCCAAGTTGACTACCCAATGGACAAAGCTCCCACATTGGATTCCTACCTTAAGTGGAAAAATCTATTTTACACTCCCCATGGCAACCCTCCTTTTACCAAATGAGGTATCCCTAGAGCTCACTAGCCCACTCTAAAACACCCTAAGACTTACCTTAAACCAAAGGGAACCCACCAAGCCAAGTTCACTCTCCCCCATCCATGGTCGAACCCGACGGGTGCAAGGAGAACCAAATCCCCCTCCCCCCCCCTCACTTCTATATCCCCTTGAGACTAATATGGCTTTGGCCACTCATGACGTGCCACCTCGGATTGACGGTGACCCATACGATGACTTGACGATGATGAATTGATAGAATTCATGGGAGTGATCTCGTCCATCCACTTGGCTCAATTAAGGGATATACTCCCTCAATTCAACTGGTTTTGCATAGAATTCAATCCCATGCAACCTTAAAGTGATTTCGAATTCCCACAAAGCTTTCCCAAGGCTTCCCTGAGCTCCCTCAAATGGCATTTCTCCTCTGTGTATAAAGCCGAGATAGGGCATCCCCATTCCAAGTAATACTTCTTCCTCACTTTACCAAAGCCAAATTCCTCTTACCCACACCCTCACCACACCTCATCGAGCTCAATCGAATCATTTCCCAAGCCTTTAAGCCATGGGAAGTGTAACTTTGATCAAGATCGATTGCCACTAAAGAGGAGCTTGGTCGACTGAGCAATCCACTTCAAACTAAGGCTGGGTTTCTTCAACATGGCTTTTGTTGGAAGTGCCTATGATAGCCTCCGACAAGGTAATTATTCAAAACCATAGCTATAGAAAGTTTTTAGTTTTCCATTTTTGAAGGGAATTGTCATCCCATGTAATCTTGACCGTTGTATTTGCTTCCCCCCTCCTTTCGAAGGTGTGCGATCATTTTAATCCCAATCCGAGCTCGGGTGAGCTCAGATTGAATAAGAAAAGATGAACGGTGTTAATCTTTCGTCATTCGCGAAGGAGAAGGATCATACGAAGAATGGACAGCTATGATCAAATCATGTTAGATCCGCTGTGATTCTTAGCCTAAACCATGGGTATAAACCCGACCGTTCGATCTTAGATCGGACAGTCCACAGAGAAAGCACATCTACCGCCGCTGAGTTAGCTCATGGATGTGACAACTTAAATAACCAATTCCATCGTGCAATATCAAAAGTGCTCCGTGTCAACAACCATGTGGCCCGACGGAATGAAGGGTTTAATTAGGGTTACTTAATTAGTTTTTAATACTAAAACTTCTTAAAATCACAACTAATTGTAAAAAAATCCAAAAAATATGAACTTAGGGTCATTTTAAAGGTATTTCAGAGTAGAATCTAGAAAAATTATTATTAATTAATTTTGAGCAGTAATTTTAGCTTAATTAAGGTTTTATTAAAAGCTTAATTGGCTTAATTACTCCTTAATTAATCACCCAATTGATTTCAAACTTTTTATGGGTA
This sequence comes from Cymbidium sinense, assembly GCA_021442155.1. NCBI lineage: Eukaryota > Viridiplantae > Streptophyta > Magnoliopsida > Asparagales > Orchidaceae > Cymbidium > Cymbidium sinense. Next base: position 151,628,158 of record CM038215.1, read on the forward strand.
TTTAGGGAGATGACCTCTGCCTCCCTTAATTTTTTGAGATTTTATTGATGGATTAATTAGGGAAATCACTTGATTAAGCCTTAATCACTCTTTTAACTTAATTAATGATGATTAGTAAATGAACTATGCTTTAATTAATTATTTAAACTTAATTACCTCTCTTGAACAGTAAGGGAGCTTGGGGAATGTGATTGAGAATTTTTTTTTAATTCACTTCTTAAGTTCTCTTCACTTTTTGGAGTTAATCTAATTAGGGATTAATGAGGTAATTAGTAGCTTAATTAATTAATTAAGCTTAAATATAAAGATCAGGGCCTAAGTTATTAAGTATACTGGGACTGAAATCAAGGCCATTTTCTTGATCTCTTCCCGTTAGTCCATTCCATTTCCTTAATTGGAGATGTTTATGCTTAATCAAAAATGGGCTAATTAACCTAATTACTTTATTAAAATTTCCTTCACATCTAAACAATCCTAATTAACTTTTGGGTAGCACTTTAGGTGTTCAATAACTCAAAGTCAGAGATAATGAAATTATGATTGGCACACATGTGTGAGAAAATCATAAAAGTAATTAAGTGAGATCGCTTAAGCTTAATTAACTATTGATCATAAGCCAATTGAATTAGGCCCCTATCATTTCTTAGAAGCATTGTGAATTTATTTTTCATGTGGTTGCATATCATGTTGGCTTATTATTAATTAGTAAATTAACTTAAGGTGATATAGGTAAGGGATAATTAATTCATTTAATTCATACCTTAATCTAATCAAAACATAAAATCAACTTAAGTATCCTTCATTAAACCAAATAAATTCACACATGGGGAAATTGGTTAGGATTAGCAAATCCTTCTCATATTTCTTAACTCAAATCAAAGTCAAATTTAAAAATATCTTTAAGGAATTTTGGTTCATTATAAATAGCCTTATTTAATTTGATTATCTTTAAGAATTAATTGGGATGGATGAAATCATGTGATACATTCCTTAATTTCTTTCCAATCATACTAAATATTGCTTGCCATATAAAATCATGCATTAATTCCTTTTAAAATCAATTAAATAAAATGTTCTCCTTTTATGTCAAATTGCATGAGTTGACTTAAATTAAATATGAGTGGCTATTATCACTACTAAATCAAAAGCTATTTTCAAAACCTATAAATCAGTTATTAAAAATGAAGTGATGCTAATTATAAATATCTATAAGCTTACATGTGATGATTGTATACGATGTGTAATATGAAGCTCTCTTTCCCTACTTTAACATGGATCCACATAGGATTTCTAAGTGTACAGTTCATTTGAAAAGAACATAACACTTGCTTAAATTTATTCATATGCATTTCCATGTTAAGACTTAAGAAGAATTTTATATTACACATGTAAATCATAAATCAACTAAATCAAACATAATTTCTTGTATGATTCCCTATTAATATGTTTCTTTTTGTACATTGATATGTATTTGAAAAAAGTGGTATATTAGTCTCGACAACCTGGGGCTTCGAGGCTTAAAGTAGCCCTAAGTAGGTCTTGTATCTTACGCCCCTGGTGTAGAAAATAATGGCGTTGTACTCACTAAAACTAGTACACATATGCATGTGTGATGTGGATAATGAATAAAGAATCATAAATTAAATAAATCAAACATAGTCTTTTACATGGATTTTCTTATCGTTATAGTTATTCATATATCTACATATATCTAAGAGAAGTGATATATTAATCTGGACATCTCGGGGTTGCGAGGCTTTAAATAGCCCTAAGTAGGTCTTGTATCTTACACCCCTGGTATAGAAAATAATGGCACAGTACTCACTTAAAACTTTTATACATGTAAATGTGTGTTTAGCTAATGGATGAAAAATTCATCTTTTCTACATAATAAAAATATGCATTCATAATTCAATTAAAAAAATGAAACATCCAAATTCAAAAATACATTTCTTTGCATTTATCATCAAAGAATGCTAAGATTTACATTGCATGCATAGGTATTCTTAGGATTTATTCATATGTATGATATACATGGTAGAAAAAAAATTAATAAGTGTGTGTTATGTGATAGTAATCCATTTCAATTAATCTTAAGATGCCTTTCTTATTGAATAGGGCAATTTAGAGTGAATATAAACTTAGGGTTAAGTAAGACACATAATAAATCATTCACTAAAGGAAATTCATTAATCAATTTACCCTACTTAAGGTAGGGATAAAAGAGAGACTCTCCCTCCCTTTCTTCTCTTTATAACACTTAGTTGCTAAGTGTAGGTCATTTGAAACAAAAGAAAATACTAAATAAAATCTTCAAATCAATTAAACTACTTAAAGAGAAATTAACCCTTTATCAATTAAATCCCTCACACTTAGCAAATCATAACTTTAAAGCCTAGTTATGACATACCACACAAGCTCTTACACATGCACATTAAGCTAAGTCACCATTTCTAGCTTTAAGTTAGGGCGGTGCATGGTTTGATGAATGTTTAGTTTTGTGATGTGTTATTTTAGATTAGATGTTAGGGTGTATGTGTATAGCCTGAATGTTAGGCCGATATTACCCTAATCATATTTTATGCAAGGGGCTATGCTTAAATGGGCTGTTATAATAAAAATATAAATACTTTTCACTGTGGAGAATGCTTAGCCCCCTAAGTATAGCCCAAGTTAGGACAAGTGAACTTGGTTACCCATGTGTGGGGTGTTAAGTCCAAATTATTCCTATCACTGCTTGGGTTGTATGGTGTGTTTAGCTAACATTTATTTTGTAGGTGTAGCTAGATTTACTTCCCTTCTCTTTTAATGTAATTTTGCATTAGGATTAGGATAAGTGTTATGAGGATTAAGGGTGAACATTGGTTATAAAACCATGTCTTATATACCATGTGATACCTTTGAAGCAAGTTACATCCTAATCAAAGCCAAAAGAAAGAAAGAAACGAAGCAAGTCAAGATAAAGGAATAAAAGATGAAGAGTGAAGAATTGAGGATGAAAATGAAGACCCCAATAACACTTATCATTTTATAATTGTAATTATTCTTTTATTATACCGGGTTGTATAAGGGTAGAGCTCGGCTACCCATTTTTCTTTTTGGGTTGTACGGTGGTACCCGACCGTACCGGCCTTTTATTCTCTTATGATAACTTTATAAAATTGTGTGATGTTTTATTTAGCTTGTGCATTATAAATGGCATGCCTCTTTTATAGTTTGTTTATGATTGGTGATTGTTATATGGCTTGGATGCGATTAGGCTCCTAGGGTAAAAATAAATTTTTTATTTTATTAATAAATCATAACTAAAATTTTAAAATAACTCATAACCTCACATAAAGCCTAGGAATTAAATCAAGATAATAAAATTTTTAGCAATCCCTTAGCTAAATGATTGAATGTATAATATCATGCATATCATATTCTTCCACTCTTTAAGAGAGGGCTTCCATCTTGCCAAGAATAAAGGCTTAATCTGTAAGAGCCTTTGATGAAAAAACACCTCTTTCTCTCCTGATTTAGCCCAAAACTAATTTCTCATGCATTTAGGCATACAAAATCCCATAGCCTGTGTCAAAAGAAATGTCCAAAAATAAAATAAAACTTGACAAAATTTGCATTAGATTTAAGTTATGACTCATTCCCTTCATGATCTAGGCTCTTAGGGAGTGTGTTTAAGGACTTAGTTTCTTTTCTAAATAAACAATAGACTAACAATTTTACAAAGCATATGACTTGCCTACATAGATTTAATGCGTAGGAAGAGTTAGCTGGCTGCCACTTCATGCAGTAATAAGTCCAGCAGTCAGGTGGTTTATCCTCTCTTAGGTAAGTAAACCATATACCTATTTTTGCTTTAGATTTAAGTCATGCTTTGTCCCTCGCCAAAGCTCCCTAGATTTAGGATCTGAGGTCACTATTTTTCTTTATGGGCAACAAGCATAAATCCTCACCTTTTAGGCATTTCCATAATCTTGTATTATGGAACTATAAGTCCTAGACTTCTAATAAAAATTCAACTCAAGTAAATAAACCTTCTCAATTTCAAATGTATAAAGCCCAAACATTGGATATATTGGAGTGCTCACTAAGCTTCTTAGTATTATGAGCACTCCCTACTCATCTCCCTTGATTTTGATAACAACTCTTCCACTTTTGATCCCTCCGCTTGATTTTCAAAAATACAATTAATCCTTTGATAGTCCTATCTTTGAATTCTTTGGAGACAATAAGTGCCTACTTTAATCAAGAGTATTCTTAAGGGATTCATTTCCCTTAGGATGTAATTAACTATGAAGGCTTGCCTCCATAAGGAACTTAATGAGCCCAATTTAAATAAACCCCGCTTTACCTTTCCATGTAAAGTAGGGGAAAATCTTTAGTATATCCGAAGACCCATCATGCCTTAGGAGTCCTCATTAGGTGATTAGGTCCATTATAGGGTAGTGACTTCTATCTCTTGAGATAGTATACTATTCTTTGATATCATACCATATCACCCTAATGAGTACATCTGGGATCTATGTGGCATCCCCTCACACAAACACACACAACACAAAAATAAACACCACATAGGGGATCTTATTTTCATGTCATATTTGATTACACTTAACATATGAATATCACCTTCATATACATTTGATTCCCACTTAACATTTTAAAATTATTAAGTGAAAATCTCATTTTCATGACACATTTGACTTTCACTTAACATGTCAAACTTGTTGAGTTAAATTCTTATTTTCATGACATATTTGACTCCCCCCTTAACACACCAAATTTGTTAAGTGAGGGTCTCGTTTTCAATTCACATTTGGGCTTTCACTTAACACACCAAATTTGTTAAGTGGGAGTCCCATTTTCAAAAAATATATCAATCACATTTGGACTTTCACTTAACACACCAAATTTAAGTGGGAGTCCCATTTTCAAAAAATAAATGAAACACAAACCATATCACATTTGGACCTCCACTTAACATATCAAATTTGTTAAGTGGGTGTCCCATTTTCAAAACATATATCACATCACATTTGGGCTTTGACTTAATATACCAAATTTGTTAAGTGAGAGTCTCATTTTTATAGAAAAGCAAAACATATATCAATCACATTTGACTTTCATTTAACATACCAAATTTGTTAAGTGAAAGTCCTACTTTCAAACTCAAATCAAACACATGTGGCTTCTACTTGACATATCAAATTTGTCAAGTAAGAAGCCCCATTTTCAAATCAACATTTCACACGTCACAAGCAAAGACATTCTACAAAATCTTTAAACACACAATCACAATCTCCTCTTATTATACCAAATTTACTAAGTAGAGGTTATTTTAAATTATCAATATTTTCAAACAAGATATATAAAATACAAATATCTCCAAAAATCTCTCCTCAAATTTTAGAAACCTACCTAAATCAGTTGAGTATGAGTTCTAAATCAAAATCAAATGGCAAAGACTCTCCTCATCACATCAAAATCTCTCCACGAAACCCCACTTAACATATTTGAATTATTAAGTGTGGGTCAGGACTCTAGATTCTAATTATTCTCTTGGGAAGAACATTAAAACAAAAACCTGACTCAAGTTATATTTCAAGACATGTAGAGATACAATATAGATCAATCAATGTAGTCTTTACAATCAGCACACATGGCTTCGTAGAAGTTCATTTTTACTTTCCCCTTCAGGATGGACTTGGCTTGGCCTTGGATCGGGCCAACCTCCTTGAGATCGACTCCACGCACCTGGTTTTCTTTGGCCGGGGATTCAAGGGAGCATGAGTTATTTGTGAGGGGGAGACCCTCACTACTATCAATAGGGATAGGGTGGCTAGGTAGAAACCAGTCATCCGTATTGACATGCCCTCTGATTTTGAGTACCCTTTATTAAATAGGAAGGTCGTGGTGGATCCCATGCCCCATTATGAGATAGTTTCAGAACCTACTCGTCCAGCTATCCCCACCATTGCTCCAATGAGAGCTACTACCTCCTCTTTCTTTAGGTTCCCCAGAAGTCCTCCACTTGAGGACTAGTTCACTTGTTCACTCGTCTCATAAAATTATAAGATTGAGAGCAGAGCTTGAGTCATCTCATAGAGGAGGGTTCTCCTAGAGAGATCTCTCCACTTCCGACCAGCAATAAGTTCCTCCCCCTCTTAGCATCGGACAAAGAGGAAGATTATCAAAGAATTGATGCTTCTTCTCCACCGATAGTATACTATCAGACACTGGATAGGGAGCACAGGAAACCCTATGCTGGACTTAGGATTGTCTTACACCAGGTTGGTAGAGCATATAGACACTCAGAGTCTAGAACCTTGTTTGATTTGTGATCATTCATCCCTAGGAGTGTTAGGGTCAGATCCATAGAGAGAGGGCCATGGAGGCCTAAGCATCTACTCAAGAAGGTAGGAGGAGTGGTATGCGTCACTCACAACCTCTTTGATGGATTTTCACATCCCCTGTCGAGGGTCGATCATTCGACAAGATTGTTCTTAGGCCACCCGCCAGTAGAGATCTCCGTTGAGGGGTTGGTGTTACCTTCACATCACTCCCCTCATCATCCACCATCACTTGTACAGCTCCCAACATCTATCACTCCCACCAAGATTTAGAAGCCCCTATCCGGGGAAAGACCTTCCCCTCTAGTGATCCGGCTATGGCCAAAGGATCCTGGTCCCTCCATTCCACCTGTTGAGGTGAGATCGAGCTCCCCTACTTGACCCTCTACCTCAGCTATTGTTTGGCAGGAGTGGCGACCCCGCAGCATCGTTGTCGCACCTCTACCACCACCATCAGAGTCAGGGGCAGCGGTAGTTACAGAGGGGGAAGGTGACAGTTTTACAATTCTTATGGTAGGAGATCTCTATGGGGGCACCACTCCAATGATGAGTAGTCATGAGCATATCTCTTCTAGTGAGCATGACCCTCCTAGAGCTAGCACTCTGGCATGCAGTTAGATGTATGTGACCCGGTACCCGTCCCTCCATATTTTATGTCGCATTAGATCTTTCCTTAGATGAGATGTACTTCAAGAGGGAACTCTTAGACAGTGATCATACAAATTTTGAAGATGAGCGTGTAGCATTTGATCCCGATGAGGATGACCTTCTTGAAGATTTGGTGAGTTCACATCGACACTAGGAGCTCCCTTGAGATCGGCATAGTTAGTGTTATGGTTGACATCATCCTTTCAACCTAACAACAAACAGAAGGATGATCGATCAACTAGATGGAGAAGAGGAAAAAACCCTCCATGCACTTGCATAAATTCATCTCGAGAGAGACATGTCCTAGATCAGCTCAAGAGCACTTCTCCAATAGATTAGGATAGTGGTAGCTTACATAGGAAGGTGGTGGATAGCACCTCCATGTAAGAGAAAGATATTAAGCAGTTGGTGGAGCAACAGGTGAAGGATGTGTTGGCATAAGCCCAAGGTGGCTCATCTGTTCCAAAGGGTAGACCATACCTAGAGGAATTTGATGTAGTCTAATACATTAAAGGTTTTGTACCTCCTTCCTTCAAAATATTTGATGACAGTGAGAACCCTCACCAGCGCATAACACATTTTAGGGTCGGATGTTACAATGCCGGTGGCAGTGATGCACTCTTATTCCGCCTCTTCATTAGGCATAGCATTTGACAATGCTAAACTGAATAGTTCACTAAAGATATTTGGTGAGTTGGAGTAGCTCTTTGTTAAGAGATTTATTGGAGCTCAGCAAAGGGTAACTGTGGGGGACCTCGTCGTGGCTCAACAACACCCATGTGAGTCCCTTGTTGATTACATTCTTAGATGGCACAATTTAAGTATGAAATGTGAACCACAGCTATCTGAATAGCATGCCATTGAAATTCTACTCAAGAATATTCAAAGCCTGATCGCCTTCATGTTTAAAGGGTTTACCATTAAGACATTTGAGAAATTAATCAACAAGGTGGATAGTCTACAAGAGGAGGTCAAACAGTTACCTTTTCAAGATTAGTCAGCCAAGCCAAGACTGCAGAAGGCATTTGAGAAGAAGCCAGGGGTAGTCACAATAGTTGATAAAGGGAAGTAGCCAGCTAGGGTTTAGTCAGACAGGCCTCGAGCTCAGCAGTCTCCTCTATCACCTCCTTTACTTCCACCTCAATCATCATACCGACCACCTCAGTTGCCACAATGACCTCCACTATTGCTTCCTCAGCAGTATCCTCATCACCATCAGCAGTAGTATTCCTATCCACCATTAGTTAGCTATCATTTACCTACTCTTGTTAACAAATTAATAAACCATATTCATTCAAGAGGGAGGTAGTCAAGAATATCTCTAAGAATCTCTTAAAGAAGCATGCTTTCAAGTTACCAGAGCCTAGGAGATAGGAGGAAGTGGGCAAGAGTCACGATCCAAACTGTTTCCCCTACTACCGCATTCTTGGACATGTCTTAGAAGATTGCTTTACCTTTAAGGACTAGCTTGAGCGTAGCTACAAGTATAGTGCCATTGTCATCCCTAAGGAATATCTACTAGAATAACCAGCTAGTTCTGTTAGGGTAATCCTTGGGGATACACACAATCTTCTTAAGATAGAAGAAGGTTGGGATACTTCCTTATCCCGAACCTCCAAGAAAATCATCTCTAATATAAATAAATTACCCTTGTAGGTGCTTGAAGTAGCTCAAACCTCCAACATCAAGGAAGATTTGCAAGTTGCCAAGGATAACTTGAAGGAGGTAGAAGCCCCGCAATAGCAACAACCCACCTTACTTGCCTGGGATAGCATAATAGCGCAACCACCGTCCGAGTCCAGCACTCCATCCACCATTGCAGCTACTACTTCTTCCTACATTAGCTCCTCTTTTGCCATCAGAAGCATTGTATCAGCGGACAAAGGAATTAAAGTCCTTACAACACTCACTTTATTAGATTTCTATTATGGACCTCAACCTAAAAAGAAATCAATGAAAAAATCTTTCACTTACATCTTGTCCACTTCTAATACTTTAGATTTTATTCCTCTCAAAAACTCTCCAAGTTTATAAAATAATAATAATAACTCTAGTTTTGATCTTTTCTCTGTTGATTTAAAAATGGATTTTGCATTCCAAAATTATTCAGGTTGGCCATTGAGATTAATTTGGAGTCATCCAACTCCGATAATCTCATAGGAGAAGTTGTAGGTAAACCTGATGAGTAGGTAAAACGTTTCACTAAACCATCTCACGAAGTCACTGAAGTCAACAACCATAGTGGAAAAGTTCTATCTCTTAGGGTAGCACCTCAGGATAAGGGTAAATAAGTCATTGGTTCTAGTGATCAAGAAGCCTCTCCATAAGATGCTCCACCTATGGTTATGCTTGTGGAGGACTAGCCTAGAGTTGATTACAATGTCCTTGCTCACCTAAGAAAGTTGCTAGCTAAACTAAGCATATATGTTTCCCTTGTCTTATCCAAAGAGATGAGGGAGTCATTGATCAAAGCCCTTCTTGATCTAGAAATATGCTTAGCTCAATTGGCTACTATTGGAGAAGAGGCATGTTTTTCAATAGAAGTTCGTGGAGTTGCAGAATGAACACCTTCTTTGGGGACAGCACAACCCCTCTACATCACAAGTGGACATGATTCAAACGTGTGTGTTGATCCAAATGCATTAGTGAACATTATGAGTCTAAAGACCCTACTTAAGGATTACATCTCTGAACTCGAGGAGATTGGATGTTGAGAGGATTCAATGAGCAAGGTGAGAGGCTCTATAGTGTTCCATTGGAGATAAATGACGAAGAAGAAGTTCTAATTGATTCAGATATCTTTCACTACTTTAGTAGGCCTTGGATACATGGAGACAACATGGTTCCATCCTCTTTACATCAGTGCATCAAATTTTGAAGAGGTGGAATCGAGTATTGTGTCAAAGGAGACTTAAAGCCATTCTCAGTTAAAGAGGTCGAGATATATGAGGATGTAGCCTACTATCTTCAAATCACAAAGTCTATTCTCACAAACTTGGTGAAAGTTCAAAAACAAATGAAAAAAATAAAAGAAAAAAAAAGAAAAGAAATAGGAAAAGAAATAAGGAAAAGAAAATGAAAATATAAGTGAGTGAGAATCAGACATTGAGGAAGAAGTTGAGTAAGACATTGGATTCCCCACGTTCTCCCATACAAACACTTGGGTAGGATGACTTGAGCTCCACTAGGTAGAGGTAGAGACAGATCTAGAGGCAGTTCTAGAGGTGGAAGACCTCCTCCCTTTTGGCCACCCAATAAGCGCTATGTTCTGACTCACAGGAGTACCCCTGCTATCCACATAGACTTAGTGTCCAGTTTATAGGATGAGTCTCATGTGGTTAGCATGCCGACCAACCCCTCTCAGTGGGTCTATTTGGAGGTGGCATTCACGTTAGATTGTGAGGAAGATCAGGCCTCCAAGCAAAGCATGAATGAAATCATTATGTAGAACAATCATGCAACAATTGGGAACCTTAGTTTAACCTCCTCACTTTCTTCCCAGAAAGTTGAAGGTTTAGTAGTTAAGGAGGCCCCAAGTCATCCACAGATGTCAAGCCAAAGAGATTTTTGTTGGGAGCATCATCCTCAAGTCAAGAAGTCAATGTAGAACTTGAGGATGATTCATATAAAGATTTAATACAATTGTATTTTGATTGGTATTCACCTTGTGTTCTCAACTTAGCAAAGAAAGGATTAATCCCACATACTTGGTCTAAACACAGGTCAGATTACTTTGAAAGGTTATGGGATAACCAAAGTAGATATTCTTAATCAAAACTAGGACTAGAATTTAGCATAGTGGTTCGAGTCGACAATGACAACCATTGCCTAGTCATCACCACTCATTTGAGATCTGATAGGTTTCTTCAAATCATGTTAACTCTTATGAGGAGGTATGTTTAGAAATTTTAGATGACCCAAATGAGCTTGAAGTTAAAGAGGTACTACCAGGGTTCAAAGAAGAGATCAGATCAACCATTGACGAGCTCATACAAGTCAACTTGAGAATCGAAGATAATCCACGTCTGAGATACATCAGTTCCTTATTGACTGAAGAAGAAACCAACGACTTAGTTAGGCTTTTAGTTAAGTTTAAGGACTGCTTCAATGGAGTTGTGAAGAAATGTCTGGTTTATCTCTCGACGTAGTAGTCCACAAACTAGTAATAGAACCTAATGCTAACCCTATCAAGCAAGCTCCTAGACACATGCGATTAGACATTGAACAACATGTCACTCAAATTAAGAACGATCGATGGACTTTATTAGAAAATATCTACCTGGCCAATGTCATCCCAGTTAAGAAAAAGAATGACCAAATTTGTATATGCATTAATTTTAGGGATCTAAATAAGGCATGTCTTAAGGATGAATTTTCACTTCCTATAGTAGAGTTAATGGGGACATTGCCTCATCTCATGCAATATTCTCCTTTATGGATGGGTCATCTGACTACAACCAAATGAAGATGGCACTCAAGGATGACAGAAACACTGCTTTTCGAATCCCCATCAGAATCTATTGTTATAAGTTCATGCCTTTCGGCCTTAAAAATGTCTACTACATAGACCACATCTTCAATGAACTCACTCATCATCAAGTTGAATGTTATGTTGATGATCTGATAGTCAAAAGTAAAGAAAAGAAAGACCATCTCTTCAACTTGAGAGTAGTTTTTGAATGGTTAAGATTATTTAACCTCAAAATGAATCCCCTGAAGTGTGCATTCATAGTAGCTTCCGATAAAATTCCTTAGGTTTGTTGTCTGACACCAAGGAATAGATATTGATCCAGAGAAGATCAAGACTATCTTAGAAATGCCACCCCCTAAAAGTCTAACTCAACTCAAATCATTCTAAGGGTGGTTGGCGTATCTAAGATGCTTCATGTCCAACCTATCAGGAAGTTTCCAACCATTCTCAGCACTTGTCAAAAAGGATGCCAAGTTCAAGTTGGATGATAAGTGCCAAAGATGCCTTGATGACACACCACCACAGCCCTATCCCCATTTATTGATACTATACACCGCTACATCAGATGACTCCCTTAGCTCTTATTGGCTCCAATGAAGAAGGGAAAGAAAATACTCTCTACCTCATCATCTAATTCTAGAGGCAAACTACCTATTGAAAAGCACTACGTAGCTTTAATCTTTGCATCCCAAAAGCTACGACTACATGCTTTCTCATAAGGTAAATCTGATCTCCGTGATCAATAATAATATCTCATGATACAACCGATGCTATCCAGTCGGTTAGCGCATTGGTCCATAATTTTGTCATAATTTGACATCACATTTGTACCCCTCCGTGCGGTGAAAGGATAAGCACTAGTGAATTTCTTAGTAACACACCCACTTCCTGTTGATTTCCCACTTAGTGATGACTTCCTCGATGAATAAATCATGAACTTAGGGGACACTAGCATTCCACTGGACAGATGTATTTTGTGGCTTCCTTTCAAAAAGGAGAAGAACCATAATTTACTCTTTCAGGAAAAGAAGGAGTAGGAATAGTTCTCCTAACTCTGGACCACGATGTGATGAGATTCTCATATCATTTGTCCAATCCATGCACCAACAATGAAGCCGAATATGAGTCTCTGATTGTAGGTCTAGAGTTAGCCATCACACTATGCATCCAGAATATCAACATCTTTGGGGATTCTCAGCTCATCATCAACAAATTTGCTAGGTTTTACAAAGTTCTAAAACCTAAGCTCCATCATTACCATAAGTACACTATGGAGTTGTTGGCCAAAATCCTAGAGGTTAACATCTATAAGATTCCTCGAGGAGAGAAAATGCAAGATATGCATTATCCAAGCTTGCCAAAGAGTGTCGTAGATGAGTCCATTCCAATAAGGTCCAAAATACAAGTCTTATCCCTTGTTAAAGTTGAACTCTTGAGAGATTCTCTCTTGAAAGGGAGGTCAGCCAAAATGGATGAGGAGTCGAGAGGCAACCATTCATGGATTATTTAAATATAGGCAAACTACCTCAAGAGAAGTCACTAAGACATCGAAGTAGAGCCCTTTCTATCTCTTATAGAGCACCTTGTACCCATCATTCGATCATATGTGGTTATATTGTATGGACAAAAATGAAGCCCATAGGATCGTGACCGAAGTAAACTTAGGTTTATGTAGAGTGCATCAATCTGGTCCAAAGATGAAAGCTAAGATCAAGAGACTAGGATACCGCCTTGATGATGATGCATGGATATAGCTAGAGATGCCACCAATCAAGTGCAGGTGGTCCTACATCAACCACCCAACATTCTACATCTTACATTGGCCTCATGGCCATTTGAGTGTTGGGGTATCAGCATAGTGGGTCCGATTGATCCGCCTTCATCCAAAGGTCACCAGTTCATTCTAGCTACCACTGACTACTTTTCCAAGTGGGCGGAGGCAATCCAACTTAGAGAGGTCACAACTCAGCATGTGCTCCAATTTTTCTAGAACCATATCATATATAGGTTTGGGATACCTCGATGAATTATATTCGATAATGGTACTACATTCAAGAGCACTAAAATCAATTGCTCTGCTCAGCGATATAACATAGATTGGAGATATTCCACCATCTACTACCTGAGAGAAATGGTCTAGCAAAAGCATTCAATAAAAAACCTCATAAATACTAAGAAGACACACAAAGGGTCATGAGTAGTTAGTTGAAGCCTTAGTTTACACCACATAGAGAACCCCAACTCAATCTACCTCTTTCTTAGTGTATGTCCAAGTCATTTTACCATTAGAAGTCCAACTCCCATCATGAAGGACAGCCATGGGTAGTAAGATCACAACAGAGTAGAATGCCAAGTTACAGTTGGAAGAGCTCAAAGGTTTGGAAGAGAGATGCCTTCGGGCATGCTAGAACCTTAAGTTGTACAAAGTCAAAATGATTCAAGCTCACAACAAGTTGGTCCATCCTATAGCTTTTCAAGTAAGAGTGCTTATTTTAGTTTTAAGGAGACCAATTGTTGCCCGTCGAAAGATGGGAGGCAAGTTTGAACCCACTTGGGAAGGCCCTTTTACCATAGAGAAGACCTACCAAGGAGGATCTTATAACCTTATAAATTGTAAGGGAGAGCACCTGATGCTTCTAATCAATGGGCTCTACATAAAGAAATACTTTCCATAAATCATGTTTAAAAATAATCATCAATAAACTTCTTTTCATACCAAATTTTGTCTCTTATGTGTTAAAAATATCTTTCACTTGTGAGTTTGCCACAACATGTTTAGGATATGTGTTAAGGAACCCGAGCGACATCCTATCCCTCCTTGACACAAACATAAATTACAAATAATCTTCTAGTGCTACTAATAGTGTAAGAGAACCCAGAGGCATCATAGTACAACTAAGTTAGGTGTAAGAGAACCCAAGCGACATCCTTTTTTGGTGGAGTCATAATTTCCCTCTATAGTGCCATTTCATCCATCTTTCTATGTGTTTAGGGTAGGTTTAAGAGAATCCAAGTTGCATCCTATTTCCTCTTTCATAACACAAATGAACACATATCTTCTATCTCGAGCTATTTTGATGTGGGACCAAGCCCCCTGTGGCACTCACTCATTAGCTACTCTAGGTCAGGCTGATATGCTACCTTGTTAGTGTGTCACCTTAGTGGTCTCTTGTCTGGTGGATGTGAGTCCCTATGCTTTCTTCCTGACTTGACCATTACAAACCAATGAGCACCTTGTTAGTTTGGTAAGCCTTATAGCACAGCTAGTAAGCTTCCCCATGTTGACTTCATTTAAGAAGATGTAAGCCTAGACGCTTTCTTCTTGAATGTACCATCATGTAGTGACTAGGTCGAGTATATTTGAGGTTTAGGATAAGTCTCCCAGTGGCTCCTCTCCTCTTGACTACTTCAAGCTTGGGTTTAGTCCTTACACAGGACTCCTCGCTAGTCACCTTAGATCGGATAGCTCCGCCGAGATAACTATCTTGTGATTAGTTCCACTTTAGAGAGATGTATGTCTACATTGTTTTTTTGTAGGATGATTATTGCACACCAATGGGCACCTTAGGTTGGTTGGTTATCGCCATGCTGATGGTGACCCACCTGGTGGATACACCACTTTTGGTAAATGTGAGTCCCCGCACTTTCTCCTTGAGTTAGCAGTCGAACACCTACAGGATTTTTTTTACAGGGTTCTAGATAATGCCCCTAGTGGCACCTCCCCTGTGGGCACTCTATTGGAACCTCCCATGTGGGCACTCTATTTGGATCATGTCCATAGTCTCATTTTGCTTGCCTGGTTACTCTTGGATTATCCCCTTTCTTAGCCCACGTGGTTGGAGAGTTTATCTTGCAGATATGCAGATTCTTTCTTAGTCTAGTAAGTCTGAGATAAGACTAGGCTGATATGAGCTACTTTTCATTATGGTCCCTCACAAACCAATAGAGTCCATGATAACATGAAAAATAAACAAAATATATGTTTGCTTGTGGATTAGGAATTCAAGCCCCAGTGGCCCCTTTCCCAAGCACACATCCTATCTTTAGGGCAGAGTCAGCAAAACTCCCTATATGAATTGCCTCACTACTTTAAGTTGAGATAAGTCCCTGTTGGTCTCTTAGTCATCCAGTCGATTCAACTTATCGTGCCACCAATGAGTCACCCTCATATTTGCTTTGAAAGATATAAGTCAATTACATTCAACATTTTTGCATCATTTGCACCTTTGGTTAGGTTCGATTTGTTCGCAAGCCGTCCGAGGTTCTTTGTGTAGGAGGATGTGAGTCCCCACGCCTTCTTCGTAACTTGACCATTGTACACTTAAAGGCACCCGTTAGGTTGGTTAGCTCTACCCTATGGTCGGTAGACTATTTCTTTGGATTTGTAAATCTAAGATAAGTCTAAGCTGATATTAGCCCCTTCTTAGTGTATCCATCATACAACAAGGAGATCCATTAAATTATAATAAATAAAATTAAAACAAAATCAATTCAATCAAATGACATTATCTTGACTACTTTCGAGTTGATATAAGTCCTAGAGTGGCATTCACTCAAGATGTTTAGGTTAGGTTTGATTTGTTGCATCCAACAGTTCACCCTAGCGGTTGTTCCTTACTTTTGGGGATATAAGTCTGCTACGTTTTCTCCCTACCATATCCATTGTACACTGAAAGGCAACCCGTTAGGTCAGATAGTTCTATAGGGTCCATCTCAAAATTTAAACTTAAAATAAACAATCAACCAACTTCTACACAGCGAGACATCAATCATCCCAACCTCCCTAGTGGATTCAAATAAATCCATTTCAAGCCTGCATTCCCTAGTCAGTGCTCCTTCGAAAGAAATCTCATCAAATCCTTATCCCTAGTGGATAAACTGAACTTGCTTCCCTAGTGGAAGGTTCATGCATCTATCGATGATGAGTTATTCAATCTAATCCCAAATAGATACTCTACCCAAATCATATCTTGCATTCGAATCCAAACCCCTTATCCCTAATGGACAACCCGAACATATGAAAATAGCTTCTTCAAGACCTGCAACCAATGCTTCATACTCAGTTTCATTATTAGTTCTTGGCTTGATCAACCCATATGATCATCTCATTATTCCTTTTTCTGGTGTTATGAAGACAATGATGATGCCTGCTCTTACCCATGGGAGATTTAGAGGTTGGACATGTTTGATTGATGAGGCTCCATCAAAGTACATTTCCTAAATTTATGATTTTTCTCTTTGATGAATGAGCTTAATTAGCTCATTAGGAAAATCATTGTTAAGAGGTGAGTGCAGAATGTGGTGTGCGACAAAAAATCGCTAAAATTTATCCCCTTCATTACTTTCTGGAACTTTGTGATATCAAATTGTAAAAACAATATTACCCATCTTGCTAAATGACTTGTCAATACTGTTCTTATCATCAAGTACTTCAGTGGATCGATCTTTGAGATGAGAGTAATTTTGTGATATAACATATAATGACAAAGCTTTTGGGTTGCAAAGATCATGCTAAATAGTACTTCTCTATCGGAGAGTATCTCATTTTTGCTCCTATCAACCTCCAACTGATATAATAAAGAGCATTCTCTTTTCTCTCTTCATTGTGTTGAGCCAATAATGCTTCAAGGGATTCTTCTAATGCAGCTGTGTATAAAATGAGGGGCTTCCCGTGAGTAGGCGTTGTAAGGATTGGTGGATTTAGCAGGTAATTTTTAATGCTATTGAAGGCTTCTTGGCACTCCTTATCCCATTTGAATGGAGCATTCTTTTTCATCAACTTTGCAAATGGTTGATAGTGTCCTAATAGTTTTGATATAAATCATCGGATGAATGCAAGATGTCCTTGTAAAGAGTAGAGCTGATGCAAACTCTTCAGTGAGGCATCTCCATAATTACCTTGATTTTAGCAGGATCGATCTCAATTTGTTTGTGACATACGATGTACCCAAGAAATTTTTTAGAGGACACCCCAAATGCATATTTTAGGGGATTTATCTTGAGATCATATTTTTTGATTCTTTCAAACACAATTCTTAAGTCTTCAAAGTGATTTTCATGATTTAAGATCTTCACAACTAAATCATCAGCATAACATTCCACCTTCTAGTGAATTAATTCATCAAAAACATGCCTCATGGCTCTTTGGTATGTAGCTCTGACATTTTTCAAACCAAAGGCATGAATGCATAGCAATAAATGCTAATAGGTGTTCTGAATGATGTATGTTTTTCATCTTTAGGTGCCTTCTTGATCTGATTATATCCTGATGATTCATCCATAAAAGAAAATATATCATAGTTGGATGTATTATCAACCAATAATTCTGATATAGGAAGCTGTAAGTCATCTTTTGGGCAAGCTTTATTAAGATCATGAAAGTCGATACAGATAGAAATCTGACCATTTTTCTTCTTCACAGGCACTATATTAGCTATCCAATCAGGATACTTTTCTTCGCATATGAATCCTGGTTCAATTAGCTTTTTAGTTTCAATGATCACCTATTCTTTAATTTCTAATCTTATTTGCCTCAGTGCTTGTTTAACAGGGGTTGTCCCTAGCTTGATTGACAATTTATGAATTATCACATCAGATGACAAGTTGGCATTACAGCATATGTCCAAGTAAAGCAATCACTGAATTCATAAAGTAGCACTTTTAGCTCTTCAACTTTCTCATCAGGTAGAAGGGCACTGACGAAAGTTGGACGAAAATAATCCTCAACTTCTAGGTTGATTTCTTTGAGTTCATCCATAGTAGCTGTTTGTCCACCATCTTCTAGTTCTTGAGTGCGGGCTTATACTTCTTCATCATTTGTAAAAAAATTTTAATAGAGATCATCTTCTTCATCATTATTAGTTTCATCTAACTATAATTTTATAACAAACTTTATTTTGATGAGAATTGTGGATGAACCCAAGACCTTCAGTGAGAAACTTATCACTTCTTCGTGATGTTTGAGGACTTCTTTGGCTCCAAATTCTATTAAAGATTTGATTTTTATGTTTTGTAATTCCAATAGGAATTCCAAGCTTATGCATCATTCTTCATAATGTTGGTAGAAAATATATTGGTATTCTTGTTGGCACTATCTCATTAAAATCTTTGTGTTGAGTAGGCCAATCAAAATTGTGAGACTGAGACTCTTCATATTTATAAAATAAAGTTCCTATTCTGCCACTCTCACTCAATGATGGCACATAGAATGTTATCAATTCTTCAATACTGTGGATCTCTAGTGGTGTGATTTGTTTGAAGTACTGCTGAGGGATGGGTATAATTTTGAAGGAGTCATCTGACATTATCAAGTGAGCTATTCTTCTTGATGATACCCTATGAACCCTATTTTCATAAGTAGATTCAAGGTCATAGTCTGAGTCAGAATCACTTATTTCACACTTTGTCATTCTTGAAAGCTTATATGTCCTCATAAGTTTGAGAAGAATATTTTCTTCTTCTTGTGTGTCACTTCCCAAATGAGGAATTAATCTTCTTAATTTAGGTGTAGAGTCAAGTGCATTAGGGAGAGTCAGCATTACCTTCTTTCTTCCTTTTTTGCTTTTGCTCTTTCACCTTATGAAGTTGCTTTTTAGTTCCTGAAGTGGATGCTACTACCAAAAGAGGCTCTGTTGGCTTAAGCTCTATAGGGATGAAATATTTTGCATCTTCATAAAGCTTTGTCTCATGGCCAAAGAATGGTTGTAGGCTGCCAGGAATTCTGACCTATTCTCCATCTCTTAGGTACTTCATACACTCATACATAGCTGATGGGATCATGCCATACCCAATCATGACCAACAAGAGCTCTAAACGATGCATCAAAGATCAATTACATGAAACTTTTATGTAAATCCTAAAATTTAAGTGTGAGTATAAAAAACCCAAGATTTTCTGTTCTTTCTCACGGAAGCCATGAACCATCAACTTATTCCTCCCAAGATGTTGGATATAAGTGATAATCCACTTAATGCTTTTAGACTCATAAGATTGATAGAAGAACTAGGATCAATCAGTATTCGGTTCATCAAGATGCCATCACTCTCTGTGACAATATATAGAGGATGATTGTGATCTACTGTTCCCAACATAAGTTCTTCTTCAAAAAATGTGATTATTGGAAAATCTTGAGTTTGCAATGATGCAGTCATACTTTTTTTTTTGGCAAAGTAAGCTTCATAACCTCGAATTTTGGGAGTATGTATCAAAGTTTTCGAGATCTTTTAACATTAGAGAGCCTCATACACAATTAATTGGATCTTTCTGATGTAATAGAATATTATAATCTATCATTTTGCTTGATCTAGGTATCTTTTAGGATCTTTGGGAATGATATCTTAGTTGATTTTAATTTTTTCTTTATCATTATTCTTCTTCTTCTGATGATGGTGGTAATACTTTACCACTTCTCAACTGAACTTGAATTATCTTATCTTGCTTGGATTATTCTAAAGAGGTAGTTTCTTCAAATTCACTTCTTATTCTCGAGGATTGACCAAAAAGGTTAGACTCACTTTTCAACTTCATATGTTTCATATGTGATGTTGTTGATGAGTCTGGCTCTTCTTTGTTTGGAAAAAATAAATCATCATCTAAACTATTATCCTTTTGTTGAGTCATTAGACAAAATTCAGTTATTAACTTTTCTTTCTTTTTTGACAAGAATTTTGATGGGTTGATTGTGTCTGCATTACCATTTTCGGTAGCGATCTTTGAAGAACATCTAATATCACATAAATATCATGTCTCTACTAGAAAAAATTCACCATTATCATCTTCATCTAATTCAACAATATGTAGTTTATGTATAAAATTTGTAAACCTAACTAGCTGTCTGGTTGGCTGATGATACTCCTTTAAATTGTCAATAATCTTTTGAATTTTGGTATTCTTCTTCTTTTTCCTTAATTTATTTGGTTTTATCAGCTTCTTTGAGAGATCTCATAAAATTTATGTTAGTTGCTTTTCTCTTTGGAATGAATTGGCAGTGTTGTGGTGCTTCTGAATCGATGATGTGGAGGTTGACACATAAAATCTTAGCTTCGATAAATCACGGTTCAAGTGGTGATTTTTACATGAACTCCTTCAGGTTGCTTCAGCATCTTCATAGTCTTTTTAGAAACTTTCATATCCCATTCTTCAATCTAAACTAATTATTCTTTCTTTTTGCCTTTAATGGATGATATGAAAGATGACTGTTGACCTCACTTTTCGAGTGAGCTCTCAACTTCCTTATCATAGATCTAGGACTCTTATAGATACTAAGAGTTCCTTAGTTTTAAGACACTTCTAGTGATTAGGTGAACACTTTAGTCTAAAGACTTAGAAGAGTTAGCCATATGAATAAATTGTGCCATGGGATTTAGGAGGACTTGCTACCTGCCTCAATCCTTGCTTCCTTCTTTCAAACCAATCCTCAAATTAAAATCCAAATTCCAAATCAATTCCAAGTTCAATGATCAAAACCCATGATTAAATTCAAACTCCAAATCCCTTCCTAAGCCTTTTGATTTTATCTTATGGACCTAGCCTTAACCAAATTCAAATCAACCACAATCCAATTAATTTTTTTATTAATTATCAAATTCTAAATCATAAATCAAATCCAAATGACTAAAACCCAAATCAAATCAATTTGAAGTCAAGCCCTTTTAATCCCTAGATTTGGCCAAATTTACTTCCAAATCACTCCAAACTCAAGTGATTTTTGCATAACCCATTTATATCTTCATTTATATTCATAAATATAAATAAAATATGAATTTAAATGGCCAAAAACAAACCCAAATCAAATCAAATTCTTAATTTTAGCCCTTTTAGCCAAATTCTTAGCTAAATAATACCCAAATCAACTCAAAACCCCCTTCAATCATTGTTCAATCATATAAAAATATAAATATAAATTACAATTATCAACCGTCAAACCCAAGTCCATTTAACTTGACTTAAAAATTCAAATGAGCCAAAACTCATTTGAACTAAATCAATTGTTAATTTTATATGTCAATCTCAAATCCATATATAAACTCAACTCAAAATAAAATTAAGCAATTGGCTCACTTAACCCAAAGTGGACAATTTGACCTACATGAACTAAAATTCAATTCAATTTAAATCAAAGTGAATTAAGCTAATCGAACTTCATGTCATGATTGTTGATCATCCATGGTTAATCCATTGTCATGAATTAAGTCAACCAAGTCAACCTACTATTGATCAAGTCAACTCTTCAATGAACCAAATTAGCCAAAGCCATATTGATTGCAACCAATGGCTCAAGTTCACTCCAAATTGATTATTGAACTAAACCGATACTCAATTTAAACAATTCTTCACCCTAATCCAACTTAGCCCAATTTGACCTTAAGGGTCAAAATAACCTAAAACCTAATCAAATCTAAATTGAAGTTAACCAAAGCCTACAATATATTCCAAATAATCATCCAAAACCCAAAGCAAGCCAGGATTCAAGCGGTTTGGTCAATTGATTGGTCATCATTAAATTGACCAAGGATCGAATTGGCCAAAATTCAAATTAAAACAAATTGATTGAAATTGATTGAAGCAATATACTCTAAATGATCATTTAAACTTGACCCAACCCTTGATTTGACCCAATTTCATGGTCAACCTAACCCATTTTTACCCAATTTAGCCCAAATGGGTCAAATTGACCCAAATTAAACTAAATGAACTCCAAATGACATGAAATTTGGTCTAACTTAATTTTGACTCATTTCAAATATGGTCAAATCAAATTCAATGTCAAATGAGCACTTTGCCCTTGGGTCAAGGGCATCTCATGAGAAAAGACACTTGCCCAATTGGTCATTTATCTTCCTTGGCCAATTGGAACTCATCTAGTGATCCACATAGGCACCAAGAACACTGATTATCTGATCCAAGAGGTAGTTGAGATAGCCATGACTCATGGGGAGGTGAATTCATCTCACCTCTCCTAGTGGAACACTTGGCATGAAGAACTCCCACCTCCCCTTTCTAGGACATCCATTTGTCCTTCATGGCAGCCACTTTTTATGCTTTAGACAACCAAAATGAGCTACCAAGGATGATCCCCTTCCATTCGCAACCACCCCAAGCCAAGTGACAAAATATTAGAGCTAATAATCAAACAAAAAGAAGGATTTTTGGTCAAAATCAAGCACAAGGCATTAGAGGCTGAAGAACTCCTCCTCCCACTCTCTTTTTCATTCTTTAGAACTCTCAAACAAATCAGCAATCATTTCCACTTGATTTTAGGGTGAAAAATACCAAAAAATAAGTGGATTTCGGCAAGAAAGTATGGTGATTGGAGAAGATGTCATTCCAAAGAAAGGAAAGAGGTCTAGGCTCATTCAAGGCTTCTTCCCCCACTCAAATATGTGCTCAGATCATCACCACCATCGAAAATCATCCACGGTGAGATAATCTTTAAAAAAACTTGTAGCAAGCCTTCGGATTTCTCATTTTTGTGACATTTTTCAGGAGATTTTAAGATTTTTTCCTTAGAAATCCCTCGCATTCTTTATTTTATATGATCCCAATACAAAATAGATTTTTTTGGAGATGATTAATGTGAAAATGAGCCCAATCGAACCTTATTTTGCATTTATTTGTGATTTTTTCGTCGATCATGCAGATCGGAGAGCATTAGCCATCTGATCCCATGTTCAAAGGATCGGATAGCTCATTATGGTCCTTCGAGATCATCCCTTCAAATCTGCGGATCGGTTTGTTTATCTGCGACGATCGGATTCAAGCGCGGTCTTTTCCGATTTCTGGCATCGCATTGCACACGAAAGTGCGTATTGTACATGCCACGGAACCACATCCAATTGCGGTGGCATTGCCATATTCGTCAGTGGTTGAATGGGTTAAGTGGGAAAATCCAGATTTTCTGATTTTAAAAATTATTTAAATCACCCGAAATTTCAAAAATTCTTAGAAAATAAAATACCTAATGAAAAATTGCAAATTATATTAATTAAACTAAAAATAGGTTTGACTCGTTGGATTCATCTTTTCGAGAGGCATTCAATAAACCCAAAATATCCAAATTTTGCTAGATAGTTTGAGCTTAATTTAAGTTTTGGTAAAAATCAAATTATATTAAGTAAACTAAAAATATACTTTCACTTAAGTTGAAATTTTTAGGAATTGAAATTGACGTTAAAATCTACCTACCATAAAAATTTCAAATAAAAATCACTTATAGATTAAAATATATTGAAATTTGAAGTTTAAATGATTTATTTTAATAAAATAAATTAATAAAATTCGTGAAAATTATCTTAATCAACTGAAACTTTGAAAATCATAACTAATTGTAAAAAAATCTAAAAAATACAAATAAATACTCATTTTAATGGTATTTCAAGCTTAAAATTAATTTTTAAATAATTAAGGTTTAATTTGAGTTTAACTAAAACTTAATTAGCTTAATTTCTCCTTAATTACCCAAGTAATTAATCCCAAACTTTATGAGTTCTATTAATTACCTCCCATAATTTTTTTTGAGATTTATTGCTTAATTAGGAAAATTGCTTAGACTTTAATTACTCTTAATTAGTTAGGTGATTAATTAACATTATAAATAATAAGAAAATCTTTAATTAAGCTTATTAATCATTATGATATAGTGAATGGACATGGGAAATGAGATTGGGGCCTCTTTCTCATTCGTTTACCTAAGTTCACTTTACTTGACCTGAAATCAATTAATTTAGGATTAATTAATGGTTTAATTCATTAAGTAAATGGCTTAATTAAATAAATTAAAATCATAATCATTCCAAAACTTATCTAATTTAATCTTGGGTAGCTCTTTGGGTGTTCAATAACCCAAAGGGGGAGACAATGAAATTATGGTTAGCTCATATGTGTGAGAAAAAAAAAAAGTAGTTAAGTGAGATCCCTTGCCTAATTAACTATTAATCATGAGCCAATTGCATTGCCCCTTTCATTTCTTAAGAGCATTGCAAATTTACTTTCTATGTGGTTTCATATTGGCTCATTATTAATTAGTTAATTAACTTAAGGTGATGCATGTAAGGGTTAATTAATCCACTTAATTCATTCCCTAGCCTAATTAAATAAAAAAATCAACTTTAAACCAAAATTAACTCGTACATGGGAAATAAGATTAGGACCAACAAACCTCTTTCACTTTCCTTAACTCAAATCAAACATAAAGATGAAATAACATTATTTAGTATGATTGTCCTTAGGAATTAATTGGAATGAATGAGATTATGTGCTTATATTCTTTTATTTCTTTCCAATTATGTTAAATGTTGCTTGCCATATGTAATCATCCATTCATTTCTCTTAAAGTTAATTAAATGAAATGATCCCTTTTATTTCAAATTTTATGTGGTGATTTAAATTTAAAATATGTGTGGCTATTATCACTATTAAATCAAATGCTATTTTCAAAAGCTCATAAATCAATTATAATAAATGAAGTTAATATCAATTACAAATAGCTATAAGTTTGCATGTGTTGATAATATAAATTATGCAATATGAAGCTCTCTTTCCTTACTTCATGGATTCACATAGAATTACAAATGTATAGTTCATTTGAAAGAACACAACATTTATCTAAATCTATTCTGCATTTTCATGTTAAGACTTAGGAAGAATTTCATATCACATATGTAAATAATATAATCAAATCAAATATGACTTATTGTATGACTTCTTCTTCTTCTTGTGGTTCTTTTTTTTATACATTCATCTGTATCTGAGAAAAGTGGTATATTAATTCGGACACAGGCTTTTTAGCCCAAGTAGTCTTGTACCTTATGCCCCTTGCAAAAAAAAATAATGGTACTTAAAACTCTTATACATATATGTGTGATGTGGCTAATGAATAAGAATCATAAGTCAAACAAATCAAACACAACTTTTGCATGGGTTTTTCTAATCTTATAGTTGCTTATACATCTACATGTATCTAAGAAAAGTGGTATATTAGTTTGGACACTACAGTACAAAGTAGTAGCCCTAAGTAGGTCTTGCACCTTACGCCCCTGAAAAATAATGGCGATGTTCCTTATTTAAAACTTCTATACATATGAATGTGTATCTAGTTAATGGATGAAAAGAAATCTCTCTTTTCTATTAAAAAGGCATGCAATCATAATTCAATCAAATGAAATATTTAAATTCAAAATATACTTCTTTGCATTCATCATTCAAGTATGCTAAAAATATAAACTGCATGTATAGGTATGCTTAGGATTTACTCATATGCATGATATACATGATGGAAAGAAATGAATAAGCATATGTTATGTGATATTAATTCATCATAATTAATCTTAAGATATCTTTCTTATTGAATAAGGTCATTTAGAGTGAATCTAAACTTAGGATTAATTAAAACACATAATAAGTCATTCATTAAAGGAAATTGATTAATTAACTTATTTTTAGACTTAAGGTAGGGATGAAAGAGAGTTTCCCTCTCTTTCTTTCTCTTTATAACACTTAGTTGTTAAGTGTAGACCATATGAAAAAAAAAAATATGTAAAATATCCAAATCAATTAAATCACTTAAAGAGAAATCAACCCTTTATAAATTAAATGCCTTACACTTATCAATTACAACTCTAAAGCCTAGTTAGGATATACCACACAAGCTTCAATGCACACACATTAGACTAAGTCACCATTTCTAGCTTTATGTTAGGGAGGTGCATGATTTGATGTATGTTTGATTTTGTGATGTATTATTTTAGACTGGATGTTAAGGTGTATTTGCGTAGTCTCGATGTTAGATCGACATTAGCCTAATCATCTTTTCTATAAGGGGTTTATGCTTAAGGGGTCATAATAAAAATATAAATTCTTTTGTTAGGTCTTAGCCTAAGCATAACCCAAGTTAGAGGGCGTGGGCTTGATTCATGTGTGGGGTGTTAAGCCCAAACTTTTCACATAACTGCTTGGGTTGTATGGTGTATTTAGCTAATATTTATTTTGTAGGTATAGGTAGATTTACTTTTCTTCTTTTAATGTAATTTTGTATTAGGATTAGGATGAATGTTATGGAGGGTTAGGATGAGCATTGGTTATAAGATTAAGTCTTATGTACCATGTGATGCCTTTGGAGTAAGCTAAATCAAATAGAAGAAATCAAATGAAGAAATGAAAGATGGAGAAATGAAGAATGAAGACCCCCATAGCATTCATTATTCTTAATTGTAATTATTTTCTTGTAATCTGTTATATAAGGGAAGAGCTTCTACCCACATTTCTTTTGGGTTTGGCATTTCGATCTCATTCTTTTTATTCTTTCTTTATAAGATTACTTGATATTTTGTTTAACTTAGGCATTAGAAATGGCATGCTTTTTATATTTCTTTATGGTTAATGATTATTGTATGGCTGGATGCGATTAAGCTCTTAGGATAAAAATATAATTTTATCCCATTAATAACTCATAACACTTTTAAAATAACTCACAATCTCATAAAAAACTTAGGCATTAAATCAAGATAATAAAATTTTATAACCTTTGGATGTTGTATATTTAATATCATCATCTTGTTTCATCTTTCACTCTTGTTAAGAGAAGGCTTCCATATTTGCCAGATAGAACAGCTTAACCTTTGAGAGCCTATGATGGAAGAACACAACTTCCCAAGTGGTTCCTGCTCTAATAGCTCTGAATAAATTCAATACATGCATTAAGATACGAAGGCTTCTTCTTCCACAATAATGAAAGCACATTTTCATTCTTTCATATACTAGGGATTTACTTGGAAAGAAGATGATGTTCATATTAACATAAAGGTCCATAACTATGTTCTAATGCGAGATCATGTAGCACTTATCAATGAGGCCCTATCAATTAGTATTACATAAGAAATCCATTATAAATACAATTTGATCATCATAGAAAAACTTGGGATTTTGATCCCAGATAAGATTGGTTTAGGATCATGGGATCCTTTTATTAGATAGAAAGGTTTACACAAAATGTACATCTAAGTAATTTCCCCATGGATCTTATATCTATATGAAGAAGAAATCATGTAAGGTAGGGATTCTTATTTGTACAAATTGTACTTCAAACTTGGAACGAGCAGAAAAAATCAAGATACTTCTTTATCTTCTGAGTTGTTCTCATCGTTCAAGATCTTTGGTCTTCAAATGAAAAATTGGATCACCATGGATTTGTTGAGAATGATTCTAATCTAGTTCATGGCTTATTACTATTATTACTATTAGAAGTAGTTGGTGCTCTGGCTCTGGTGAGATCCTCACGGGAAAAAAAATATTGCAGTCAGTTTAATAATAATCGAGTGACATTACTTCTTCGGTCTGAACCAAAGGAATCAGTTAGATATGATGAAAAATGGATTTTGTTCTATCATTGATCAGGGATTTTATATGAAAAATATGAATCAAAGTTTGAAGAAGGGGATGGGACCCTCGATCCGCAACAGATAGAGGAGGATTTATTCAATCACATAGTTTGGGCTCCTAGAATATGGCGCCTTTGTGGCAATCTATTTGATTGTATCAAAAGGCCCACTGAATTGGGATTTCCTATTGGGTCATTTCAGGGCAAATGGATCATTTATCATAAAGAGGATGAGCTTCAAGAGAATGATTTAGAGTTCTTGTAGAGTGGAACCATGCAGTACCAGACATGAGATAGATCTTCCAAAGAACAAGGCTTTTTTGGACCAAGCTAATTCATTAGGGATCCTACGGATCCATTCTTTTTCCTATTCAAAGATCAACCCCTGTCTGTTTTCATCGAGAATTCTTTGCATGAAGAGATGTCAAAGGGCTTATTGCTTCCCAAACAAATCCTCCTACATCTATATATAAATGTTGGTTCATCAAGAATATGCAAGAAAAGCACTTCAAATTGTTGATTCATCGCCAGAGATGGTTTAGAACCAATAGTTCATTATCTAATGGATCTTTTTGTTCTAATATTCTATCCGAGAGTTATCAGTATTTACCAAATATGTTCCTATCTAACGGAACGCTATTGGATCAAATGACAAAGACATTGTTGAGAAAGAGATGGATTTTCGAATGAAATGAAACATTTGATTCATGTAAGAAAGATATTCCTATCCCTTAGCCATAAAGATATGTGCCCATGAAAAGGGGATTAAGTGAACAATTCTGGATGGTAGAGTCATGAAAATACTTTTTTCTTCCATCTTCTTGGCTTTAGCTCCATGGAAGAATTGAAATCTTAGATCATTATGTGTGGATGATATGAACTGCCTAAAAAAGAATTCTTGAACGGAGAAAGAGCCTATTACTCACTACATCAAATAATTTCTACTAATGAAACCATGTAAATACATCGAAAAAATGCATGTCCGCTGAAATGGTTGTTGCTATCTGCTCCAATAATGAATCATTGGTTTCATTCAATAACTAAAGAAGATAGATAGACCTTTCTCTCCATCTCAGGTCGATGGATCTCCTCAATTGAAAGATCTCCCATATGGATAATACACATTCTAGTTAACTGAGCCTAATTTTAATTACTTTATTCCCAAGCAAAGATATCCACGGGGCGGGTTTGTCCTATTCAGATATTCATGACTAAGAGGCTTCCAACTTTGCCAGATAGAACATTCTTAACCTTTGAGAGCCTATAATGGAAGAACACCTCTTTCTCTTTTGATTTGACCCATAATCAACTTCTTATGCATTTAGGCATACAAAATCTATCTATGTCAAAATAAAGAGTCTCAAATTAAATAAAATTAAAAAAATTTGCATTATTTAAGCCATTATTCATACCCATCATACTCTAGTCTCTTAGAGTGGGTTTAAGGACATAAATAATAATAGCCTAGCCATCTTGCAAAAGCTTATAACTTGCCTACATGGATTTAAAGCATGGGAGGAGTTAGTTGGCTGCCACTCCAGACAGTACTAAGTCCTGAGTCAATTGATTTACTCTCTCTTGTGGAGGTAAATCATATACCGAATTTTGCCTTAGATTTAGGCTGTGCTTTGGCCCTCACCAAAGCTACCTAGATTAAGGATCTGAGGTTATTGTTTTCCTTTATGGGCTGTGAGCATAAATCCTCACCTCTTAGGTATTTCCACAATCTTGTATTATGGAATTATAAATCCTAGATCTCTAATAAAATTTCAAATCAAATAAATAAATCTCCTCAATTTTGAATATATAAAGCCCAACAATATGATAGATTAAAGTGCTCACTAAGTATCCTAATATCATGAGCATTCCCTACTCATCTTCTTTGGTTTCGATAATAACTCTTTACTTTTGATCCATCCCACTTGATCTTCTAAAACACAACCAATTTATTGATAGTCCTATCTTTGAATTCTTTAGAGATAATAATCGTATACTTTAATAGTATTCTTAAGGGATTCATTTTTTTAAGATGTAATTATGGGGCTACCCCATAGAACTTTAGAACCCTATCTAAATAAACCCTACTTTATTCATCCATGTAAAGGGGAAAACATTTCTAGTATTTGAAGACCCATCATGTCTTATGAGTCTTTGGTGATTAGGTCCATTGTAAGTGATTTCATCTTTCAAGATAGTACACTTTTCTTCAATGTCATAATCACCTCAATAAGTACACCTCATCTATGTGGTGCCCCCAAACCCAATATTAAACATAATAAAGACGTAATCATCCTTATAGATTCTCTTTAGGGTTGACAACACTATCGATAATGTAAATTCACCTTGTCGATTTTTTTTCTATAATCTTGAAGACATAACAATCTTTCAATAAGAGTATCGATGTCATGATAGGGATAGTAATTTGGATTATTGACTTTATCAACTTCTTTAGGCCTTTTACTTAGTGAATTTGACAGAAATAATTTAGCCTCTTCTAAAGGAATATTTTTTATTCATTTTTTTCTTAAGAGATGGCATTTACTCATCATCTTTTATTACTTGTTTTGGACGCTCTCCACCACCTGGTAAAGTCTAAGGCTTATCATTACCTCCCAATACCAATTTTGGTTGTGGATTAGGATGAACAAGCTTCTTTCCCTTATCATCATTATACATTGGTTATTTTCCTTTATCTATATTATAGATTACTCATTTTTCACCACTAGAGCTATAGGATGCGACATGAGTTTCATTTCTTCTTGAGTCGAAAGGCTTATTTTTCTTTGATTTATCTATATATATTTCAGACTTATAACGATTTAGCTTTTCAAATTTGGCCACCCAATCAAGCAAGTCTTGGAATGTTGTAATTGATGTCATACATAAAAATGATGTCATTTTATTCTCCATATTGCCCATTAAAAATTGGATCGCATGTTCATCCTCCAATTGTTGTTCAAATTTTATGCTTAAGTTACACCAACGAGTTATGAATTATCACTGACTCATCTTTTCTCTTTTTCTGTAAGGCAAGGTAAGCGGTCATTATCTTCTCGATTGCATTGGTGAACATTTTCACAAACATTGTCTCTAGCTCAGTGAAGGCTTTGACCGAATCATTTGATAGTTCTACGTACTACATGAAAGCAGTTGAGGTCAAGTCGAATGAAGCGAAAAGTAATGCATCATTTTCTCTGTTACAAGTAAGTATCCTTGAATTGGGCTAGATGTTGCTTTGGATTACCATGCCCACTAAAATATTAAATTTTGGTATACCTTTAAGGTATGACACTTTATCAAAAGGTATTAACTTACTCACTAGCTTTTCACCTCAAGCTATAACTATCTTTATCTTTTCATTAATTATTATTTCTAGTTGAGCTGCTATTACTGTTCCTGATGTATTGGCCAACGTCTGAATCATCAATTGAAAAGCTAACTAGTTAATCTCACTTCTTCCTTCAGGTGTATGTACATGTGAGTCGAGGTATTAGAGTGGTATGAGGTTATTATTATTCTACCGTTGGTTAGATGAAACAAGTGCTACATTTGATGTAGTATTCTTTTCCAACATATTCATCATGATATTAATTTGTGAAATTATTAAAATCTCTTATGAACTCTTTTACTTTCTCCAATTTATTTAGAGTGAATTATGATTTGAAAGCTATATTCCAATTCCAAGAAGATCTTTTATGCTCTCATTGTATATTCAGTCAGATAATCTTCTAAATCAATTGAAATGAGATATTGAAGTGCTAAATTTATATTTATTGCCAAAATATTGAGTTCACTTCAAGTTCATAAATCTATTTTAGTTCAAACCATCTTTTTTTATTTGAAATATAATCTTTAAAATTCATTTCAAATTCATTCTTATTTATAATTCAAAATTCAATTCATTATCAATTTGTTTTAGTGAGCTTAGGCATCGCTATTTGTTTAGCTTGAATTCAATTTGCAAGTATGAATTTTGGACAAAATTTTACAGCATTTCGATAGTACTCCTATCATCCCCGACTACATTAGAACTATTTTAATTCTATCTTCACTTACGAGCATGATTGGTGTTTCAGAATGATTCTATCAATTTAGTCAAAATTTTAGCAACATTTTGGCATAGGGGGCTGCATCTAACAATTTTTTTTGGGCCTACCCGTCACACCCTGATGAGCGTGATGATCGGTGTTTTGAAACACCTTGGTCGATTTTCATCTCGTCATGCCTCGAAAGGATGAGGTCTTCAAACAGTGTAATGGAGCTCGACAATCAAGTGCATGTAGTTAAAACTTTTGGCTTCATGTGGAATGTAGATGAGCTTGATAGAAACAATGATCTCGTGTGGCTAGCAATGAGGAGAGAGGATGAGATCTGGTCAAGTTGCATCGCAGCAACAAGAGGAAGAGGTTGGTTTAGAAAGTGAATCACAAGAGGGGAAAAGACGAAGTGGGAGGAGGCTCGTTCGGTGCTTACGAGTTGTTGGAAATGAGAAGTGAGGGAGCGTGGATGTAGCTTTAGGAGGATGAACCAAGAGTGGGATCGTGTGGAAGAGCGGGGGATTGTGCTTGTGATTCCTTGCGGTTTGAAGGAGACGGGACGAATGAGAGGGTGAAGAGAGGAATCAGGATCAATTTCTTGCGTGATAAAGAGGATTGGGGTTGTCAGCTGAGAACAAACCGATGAGGGATCGTGCATGTGAGCAGCGCCCATTTATTTATTTTTTTTATTTTTTTATTCGAGTAAATGAAATAATATTAAGGGTCAATAGTTTGCTTGCATTTGTACTGCGTCTGTTAAGATGGACAATTCATGTATTGAGACTTTCTCATCAAAAACATTATCTACAATTGTGATTAAGATTGCACATTTAGTTGCTTCCTTCCTTGCATCTGTGTTAAGAGGGAGACAAGTTGAAAAAGCCATAGCATAATAGCAGTATGACGTCTTCTCCCTCTCAAATCCTATGGTGGATAGGCCAGTATCATTAGACCACCTTTATATTCAAATTAAAAGATATTTAAAAAAATAGAGAGGGAAATTTAAGAAAAGACACATTTATGTTTCCTTTGAATTATAATAAAGTACCTCTGTAGTTCATTAAGCTCTTTTCTATATACCAATTGTCGTCATAAAATTATCAATGGCAAGTTAGAGTAATACTTCATTTTGTAAGATTTTTTTATTCATCATTAAAAATTTGTAATGAGTCAATAAAATTAAATATGTCATATTCTATAATATTTACCTGTAAGGAGAATTCTTTCCAATCCAAAAAAATTGATCCCTCCTCTTTTAATGTATAATCTATGCTCCAAATGATCCATTCGAGCTAGCCATCTAAGCCTTAACTCATGCTCAATCTGATAAGACATAGCTTGGTTTCAAACCAAATAGTGTAAAATATACACATATATAAATTGATTCACCTCTTGTTAAAATTTAGTTGTTGTAGCTGAAATATTGATTTCATTTTGAGATTTCATGCCCAAAATTCCCATTTGCAAAATTTGTTGAGTGAATACTCCTGCCTTGTCTAGTTCATGATCCGCTAGAACTACAAATGTGATGCTTTGTAAATACTAAGCATAGGCCCAAAAATAAGGCATAATCATGTTTCATATGTGATAGCATGTCTTCATCATTAATGAACCAACAAAACCTCCCCGTACAAGGCCATATAGATTAGTTGCTTCACCAATAAAGTACATTTACTAGGATAATAAATTATATTACATAAATATGATTAATTAAAATTCATTAATTATAAATATTTAGATAATTTACTAGTTAACTACTTACGTGGCAAACTTCATAGCCATGCATTCTCAAAAGTCTAAAGGCTAAGGAGTCTGTAGATTTTGAATGCAACATCATCTGTTTTTTTGAGAATTCTGATTCCTCTCACATTTATTTTCTATGAATAAATATAAATATTTAAATTAATCTCATAGATGTTATCAATGAATTTGCATTTAAATATGATGAGACCTGTAAGATATAAAAATATATATATTTATGCATTGAATTTTAACAATTTTTCTAATAAATTAATTCAATTTTATTAAACAAGAAAATAAATTTGCTTTTTCCAAAAAAAAAACGATAGATTTGCAAGGACATGTAAAAATTATCATAAATGTGTATCCTCCCTCAATGTCCATATTTTATGAGGATTTAAATATTTAGTTATATATATATATATATATATATATAACATAATAGCAAATATTAATGAAGGATTAATTGCATATTTAAAGTTAAAAAGCTAATAAACTTTGGTATTATAATAAACATTCAGATCAAATTTCTATTAAAATAATTTAAAAAAATAAAAATATACCCATATTGGTGATCCATCATATTTCGAATCTCCTCAGTGAAATGCTCTGCACAACTAAGCCTCTCTAAGTGATTAACCATACAAAGCATTATGACATCTTTGTCCACTAAGTATATTGGAGGAACTGTATAGAAAGTATACAAATATAATTAAATTAGTTTTTAGATATAATTAAAAATTAATATTTATTCATAATTATATTTCTATTTACAAGAAATAAAATGAATCATGCAAAAAAATATATATTAAGGTTAAACTTATATTATTAAATAGAAGGATAAAATTTGGAGTCTTTGTGAGTTTCAAAACCATTTAATTCATTTTGAGATTATTGTAATAAAAGTTT
This sequence comes from Cymbidium sinense, assembly GCA_021442155.1. Lineage (NCBI taxonomy): Eukaryota > Viridiplantae > Streptophyta > Magnoliopsida > Asparagales > Orchidaceae > Cymbidium > Cymbidium sinense. The sequence continues at coordinate 151,662,682 of CM038215.1, forward strand.
TTGTATAATAAAATCATCTTAAATTAAATTCATTAATAATTTTAAAGTTCATCCTTCTAAAAAAAAAAATTAATAAAACTTTTTGATATGGTTTTTTTTTAGTATATGAGTGATTAATTCATTTCTTTATGACATTCGTTTTCCTTGATGATTGCTTGGTTTAATTTAATGCATAAATTATATAATATAATTGAGAAAAATTGTTATTTTTATTATCTATTTACAAGATTGGAGCAAATGAGTCCCTCTTATAAAATTATGAATATATTTTTATATATTTTTCTTCTTTTTATTTTATTGAAAAAAATGTGAGTAAAATCATTTAAAACGCAGATGAATCTCTACGATGAAGTTTTGAATTAATAAAAATTTTTTGTTTGTTTTATGCTCGGTGACTTGCTAGAGAAAGCAAGAGAGAAGGAAAAAAAAAAATTCCAGATCAAGTGGAACTCTGGAAAGAAGAGATGATAACTATGAGATTTCTTGAGATAATTTTTCATCCCTTGTTTGATTTCATCTCTATTTATAGTTGGTCTTGATCTTGAGTTCAATCGAGGTTTGTTGGAAGTTAGTACGTGGCTTCGAATACACTTGTTACCAATTATTCCATATGCTTCGGCTTGATGACTCTATTGTTGTAGTTTGTTTCTTAAGTCGTTGTTGAAGTATCTTGATTATGCCTCCCGAGAGTACTTTCGTAATACCGATCTGATGTTTCTGACCAAAGCTATAATTCGTTTAAAATCTTTCTTCGTTTGGGTTTCTTTTCTTGTTGTAGTGGCATGTGCTTCTCTTAAAAGTCATGTTTTAATAATGCTACCTTCATCTTTGTAAATAAAATCATCTTATAATTAAATCATTTTTATTCATACTTATAAAAAAATAATCATAAAATTTTTCCATGAAAAATATTTTAATCAACTAAGGGCTTTTTTATATTGAACTAAGAAATTGGTAATGCTAATGAAAAGATTATCCGTCAAGAGAGAACAGTAATTCATTCAACTTCTTATAAATAGTTAAAACATATTTAATAATTAAAGACTATGAACATAAAAGTGTTTTGATATATTTTATATCCGGATAGAATAACTTTATGTTATGTATTATCATTTTATATGTTATATATTATAACTAGATTATTTCATGATCTTATTGAACTATTCATTAAATATAGCTAAATCATTAGATAATAAAATTAAATTATTTTACATTCTTAAATTTTATAATTTAAATTTGAATATCTAATATTTTAACTATATTATTTTTCCGATATATATATATCTATATATATATATATATATATATATATATATATATATATATATATATATATATATATATATATATATATATATATATATATATATATATATATATATTTAAATTAATATTGAAAAATAATACATAATGTATGAGCTAAGAACAAATGTCACACAAAATCACCCATTCTAATAAAAAATATATAAGAATATGAAATATATTGTAATTTTTTTTCACAAATTATTTCCTAGAGCATAGACCACATATACACCATCCTGGCAATTGCAAGTGTTGAAGAAAAGTTTTATAGGGTTCGTCTCTTGTAATTATGAAAGCACATGCAGTCGCCGAAGGTGATCGAAAATGTTCTGAAATGTTGCAGTTTTCAAATGCGATCTGTCTTAAGATAACTCTCTCCATTACTTTTAAACTGTATTCCATTCAGTTTAAATTCAATTGGCACATGATCGTCAAACCAAAAGGCCTAGAGTGTTTTGGCTGCGAAGGATCCAATCCAAATACTCAGGAAACATCGGACTGGTTGGGTCATCTGGGTCAGGTATCATGGCGACCCAGGCGGTCTCATATGCAGACACCGGCAGGAGGACGAAAAGTCGGCAGTTGGAAGAGAGCTTTTTTCATCATCTCGACAGCCTCGAAAACCACAGTGACTGCTCCATTAGTATGTATAATGTATGTAATTATCCCGACGGCTTCACTACCACTGAATAAATTATTTGCAAAGAAGATTGCATGCTTCCCTTTGTAATTATAGAAGCGTTGTAGGACATGTGATACACGCAAGTAAAACTTAAGGCCATTGATAGAGACAGTTTAATTATACTATGCTGGAGATTAAGTCTTTTGTAAATAAAAAATTATGATTCTATTTCATTTTGGTGTTATGTTTTGTAGCTGCATGTAGGAAAATTATAATTTCTATTTCATTCTGGTGCTTGCGATTAAATCATTGTTTTTCAATGTATTGAGGGATAAAAGGGAGCCCATTCATTCAAAGAAGAACCTCAATCATGGATGGGAAGAGTTGAGAAGGCATTTCTGGCCACATTAGTCGTCCCATCCTTGCACACTGGAAACCAAGCTGTTCATATCACCGGCCAAATAAATTTTGAGCGGTTAGGTCTCCGTCTTTGTTTGCCGCAATTATTACATCTGAAGTCCAATGCAACTTTACATGGGACTTCAATAATATTGTATTATATGACTAGTATATAACATATATACATAATAGACACACAATCAAGATTATATATGCATATTATATATTCATCATATAGCAGAATATTATTGAAGTCTAAATATAAAATTACATCCTCACTTAATAATTTCTCTAATTTTGTATGAAGGGGAAGAAAATATGAATTCAATTACGGGACCATCCAGCAAGGAAATATGACATTTTGGTAGCTCAAGGAAAGCTCTTTAATGAGTGCCAAGGAATCTTTGAACTACCTATCTTTTCATAAAACTAACGGACTCTAGTCGCTCGCAAAGAAAATTACAATTTCTATGAATAAATGTCAGTGCTCTGATGTGCCCCACATATGACTAAGAAAGAGGATTCAGGAAGGAGCTTCTTCTGATTTTCAGTTGGGAGTTTTGGGCACGGTCTGTTGCTAATTTTTCATTCTCTCCAAATTCTTTCTTCATTATGTGGTGGCCAACGACCTAAACCTCAATATTTTATCTCTCTATATGTTGCCTTGATGAAATAATGATTCATGTCAAATTAAATTTGAGGTAGCTCTTTTGATCTTTAGTTTTAGACTAATGATTCAAAATTTATAATCATCTGTATCTATTTCTCATACTTTTAACAAAAAAAAAAATTATTGTGACTTTATATTGATATTCATTATTGAAATTGATTTATAGGCATATATTATATGTATATATATATATATATATATATATATATATATATATACCATATATGAGTGTATATATATGATGGGATAGAATGTTGCATTATTATAGAATAGTATTAGGATGATGAGAGAGAGAGAGAGAGAGAGAGAGAGATAAATAAGTATGAGGTATAATTAATCTTTGGTATGCAACTGATAATAAGAGGTTCAATCATGACTCATGTACAATAAATACATCTAAAAATTTATGAATTAGTAAAGGTACTAGAGAAAAAAATTCTATATAGATTTTATACCTTTTATTTATAAAGTTAGGAAGCTAGATAATTAAAAGGCTAGAAAAAACTCATAAAATAATAAAGAAAAAAAATATAAGCTATATGGTCCACTCTAATACAAACATGTATATGGTAATTTAGTGTGGCAATGATATGACCTTTATTCTCTCGTTAGTGCTCGACGATCATCATTATATTCTCTGATATGCTTAAGTCTTTTAATTATTTTTCGGTGAACCTCAACTTATGCCAAATACTTGGGTCTTTGCAGGGGTATTCACTTATGTTAGCAAGTTGAGGCATATATATGAGACATTGGGTAGTTGCCTTAGGTGCAACTCTCCTTACATTAGATTTTTTTTATCTTCATGGGGTAACTCAGGTAAACTCCCCAATAAAGAGAGACTCATGCTATAGCTATTCATTATGGTGTTTTGTCACTAAGAGGAGAGTCATCTAGCTACACCTATAACCGCCTCTCCTTAGGTGCACCTCACATTTTGCCAAACACTTGGGCATTTATAGATAAATTTGGTGACTAAAAGGGCAAATTTGATGACTAGAAGAGAATCACGAGAAAAGTAATTATAAAGCTTCATGACAAAATGGGGAGCCAATTCATTAGGGATTGACTATATTCCTTATCTTTCTCCTTTGATGACTAGAAGAGAATCACGAGAAAGTCATTATAAAGCTTCATGACAAAATGAGGAGCCAATTCATTAGGGATTGACTATATTCCTTATCTTTCTCCTTTCTCTCACTCTCTCTTAAACTATTTGAGTAGAATATTTTGACCATTAAGATAGTTGCTCATTTTTTTGTTGTCACTGATTTGAATATAGTTGGTAATTCGGAGTGAGTTCTGTCATAGGTTAGGATGATTGTGCTGGGTGGGGTCTTCCTTCCTAGAAGATTTGGCTAACTTAACAATTTTTTTGCCTAGGATCCTCAATGCTTTTATAGTGAGTAGACTCATCACTTTTTAGCATCTTAAGGCACGATTCTTGGCCAACTCAGGATTTGTTTACTTGATAAAAACTATCCTGACCATTTACGGTCACAGAAAGCAAGAAATATTTGATCTTGACTGAATCATCTAATATAAGCCCAATATATATAATCATTTGTTTCTTTCTTTTTTAATGAGTACCATAAACCAATAATAATATCATAAATTATTTCTAAACTGTTTCCATTACAGAACTATTTCCATTACAGCAGACGATGATGATATATAATATGTTGGCACATGAAATTAGTACTCATTGATACCAATATGAAAATCAATTTCTAGCGATAATCTGTTCTAATTATAAAAAAGGTATAACCGCATCATTAGTTTCTTACATGCTGCTCTAATTATCAATAAAATAACCGTATTAATTAGAAAATAAATAAACGATGTAGAAAACTCGGCTATTAGAAACAATCAGCGCACTTGAAAGAAAGAAAAACATATATTAGATCAGTCAATTCCTAGAAAGCAAGATACACAACTAATAAACAGAAATAATTATCGGTAATTGTCTGTACTCTAGGTATGACACTTCAAAAAAAAAAAAAAAAAAGACTGGTGATGGAACACTCATAATTTTGAGCTTCCTTTGCTTGGAATAAGCGTACAGCCACGGGACCATCCAGCAAGAAAATAATTGTCGGTGCTCCGCTATAATACTTCCAAAAAAAAAAAGTGCCCCCATATGACTGGCCGAGAATTTCTGAAAAAATAATTACTCGAAGAAAAAACGAGTAAGTATATTTTTATTTATATTTAATTATAATAAATTTTAATAATTATTTACAATTTGATAAATCACTATTATCTTTTACAAATCAAATTGTTTAACAATTACACAATTACAATTTCCACATGGATGCATGCATATATATAATTTTTAATGGCATTATTTGCATGATATTATCTAAAGTTGAATACAAGAATAAGATTTATTTATTTGCTGTCTATAACCTGTAATCATGTGATCAATAGTTTTAGTGTTACAATCTTTTTATTACATATCTTTCAAAAGATGAGAAGAATGTTGCTTTAAAGAATAAAGTCTATTTGACAAACCTTGTAGCTCTCAAAGTCATTCAACAAACTACAATCATAAGAGATTTGATAATTATACTATAGCTTAAGTCTCAATAACGCTGCAAGAATCATCACATCCACCGCAATCAACGTCATAGCAATTTCAATATATTGATCAATTGAAGCATAAAGAAAAGTTTTGCTTCACCCTTTTTCCTATAGCAATGATTTGAATATTTCATTCCACTTCATAACATACAAATAAAGTTATAAAGGTATTGATTAGCTTCTTAAATGTATATTATAATCAAATTAACATTCTGAACATTTTATGTGAAACTCACGACATATTGAAAATATTTCTTCACATCATGGCCATGCAGCTTGAAGGATTTCAAAGAATAATCATCAAGTTAATGAGGGCTATGAAAATAAATAACTTTGCTATGGCTTGTTAGACATTCTCCTTCCCACATATGACTGAAGTAGTTAGTAGAAAAAGACGATCAAAATTATGTTAATAAATAATACTATTAAATCTAAATGTTCATAAAAAAATCATTCGTAAATAAACATTTTAATTTTTATTTCATTTTGATGTCATGCCATGCAGCTACATGTAGGAAAGTTTAATTTTTTTTTCATCATATTTTAAGGAAAAAAGAGAGCCGGTCATTCAAAGATGAACCTCACTCAGTGATGGGAGGACTAATGAAGCCATTTCTAGCATGAGTCATTCCCATTCACACTTCCAAGACCTAGAAAACCAATATGCTTTACAATTTTGTGTGGAGTAGAAAGAAATATCCAAAAGCAATATGACATCTTTGTTGCTTTATGAAAGCTCTTTAATGAGTGTCAAGGAACCTTTGAACTACCTACATACCTTTTATAAAACTACCTCAAAAGACAATTTGGACAATATGATTAGGTCGAATTAACCGACTCTACCGTGAAGAAAATTACAATTTCGAAGTAAATGTCAACACTGTATGTACATATGACTAAAAAGAGAATTTAAACGAGCATCATCTGATTTTCGATTGAGAGTTTTGGACACATTTTTGTTGGTAATATTATTATTCTCTCCAAATTCTTTCTTCATTATGTGGTGGCCAATGACCTAAACCTCAATATTTGATCTCTACTTATTGCCTTCATGAAATAATGATTCTTTTCAAATTTCTTGTCGCAGCTCTTTTTATCTTTAGTTTTAGATTAATGATTCAAAACTTATAATCATTTGTATCTGTTTCTCATATTTTAATAAAAAGATTGAGATAGATGTTAACAGTACAAGTTGATATCTACTAAGCTCAAACCACATTATAATGCACTATTCTTCTCCATGATTATTGTGGCTATATATTGATATTCATTATTGAAATTGACATATAGGCATTTTTTCTATCTTATCATTGTTTATTGATATACCATGCAATGAATAAAATGAAAGAACACAATGTTGTGTTATTATTATTATTGGTGTGTCTGTGTATATTTTAATTTAGTATAGTTGAGGTGTGGTCTTTAGATAATATATCCAATCACATAATTTTACTCATCTAAATTTGAATATATAGCTAGTTTGTTGTTTGGGTTCTGGCTAAGTTAATGTGTGGCCAAGTGACTAACAAGTTTTTCTATAGAAATTGCATGTTTATAACCTGGGTGTATCCATTTAGTCAACTTGGGATGTTACTTAAGTAGGTGACAATTATTGAATCATTAATCTAAAACTAAAGATCAAAAGAGCTTCCACAAGAAATTTGAAAAGAATCATTATTTCATCAAGGCAACAAGTAGAGATCAAAAATTGAGGTTTAGGTCATTGGCCATCACATAATTTAGAAAGAATTTTGAGAGAATGAAAATATTACCAACAGATCTGTCCAGAACTCCCCGCTAAAAATCAGAAGAAGCTCCTTCCTGAATCCTCTTATTTAGTCATAAGTGGGGCACATTAGAGCACTGACATTTATTCATAGAAATTGTAATTTTTCTTGGCGAGCTAGTAGAGTCCGTTAGTTCTATGAAAGGTAGGTAGTTCAAAGATTCCTCAACATTCATTAAAGAGCTTTCCTTGAGCTACCAAAATGTCATATTTCATTGGATGGTCCCATAGTTGAATTCATATTTCCACACAAAATTGGAGAAATTATTAGCTGAGGATGTAGCTTTATATTTGGACTCCAATAATATTGCATTACATGACGAGCACATAATATGTGTACATAATCTTGATTGTGTTTGTATTATGTATACATGCTATAAGATAACATCAAAATGAAATAGAGATTATAATTTTTTATTTACAAATGATTTAGTCTCTAGCATAGTATAAAAATTATCTCTATCAATGGCCTTAAGGAAGTTTTACTTGCTTATCATCACATGTCCTACAAAGCTTCTATAATTACAAAGGGATGCATTCTTCTTTGAAAATAATTTATTCAGTGGTAGTTAAGTAGTATAATTACATACATACTAATGGAGTAGTCATTGGGTCGAGTCGAGAGATGATGAAAATGGTCCTCTTCTCTCCAACGACCTTTTCACCTCTCCAACTTGGCATGTTACTTAAGATAGTTGCTCATATGTTAGGAGGAGTGGACTGGGTAGGGACTTTCTCCCTAGGAGATTTGGCTAACTTAAAAGTTTTTTTTCCTAGGATCCTGAGTGCTTTTAAGCTAAAATTTTTAAATAGTTTTAATTAAATAATAATTAAACTAATTAGCTGCGTAAAAAAAATTAGTCTAAATCATGAACAATTACGGGTTTCTAGATTTATTACTTGACAAAACTATCATGGGCAAAGAATGCAAGAAATATTTGACCTTAACTGAATCATCTAATTTAGTCCAATATATATAATCATTTCTTCTTCTTCTTCTTCTTCTTTTTTTAATAATAGCATAAATCAATAATAATATCATATTCAATGAAGATGAATAGAAAAGAGCATTCAAAGCCAATTTTAAAAAATGATTATATCATATGATATGGCAGTTGGCACTTGAAATTAGAACTCATTGAAAACAATATGTAATAATCTCTACTAATTACTAAAAAATATATAACCACATGATTAGTTTCTTACATGCTACTCTTACTATCAATAAAATAACCATATTAATGTGAAAATAAATAAATAATGTAGAAAACTCAGCTATTAAAAAAGAACCAGTGCACTTGAAAAAAAGAAAAATATATACAATATCAGTCAATTCTTAGAAAGCAAGATACACAACTAATAAGCAGAAATAAGCTTACAGCCATGAGTATTCTAAATAATAAAATTAAGCATATCAATGAGGATTAGAATTAAAGGATGAATGGAAATATAAAGATCAAGAAGAAGATATAGCAAAGAGTAATTATAAATGTGAAGTTGAGGAGGATCTAGTGGTTCTAATGGAGGAGTGGAGCTTCTAGCTTTGAGGATTTCTTTTGTTAAGTTTGAAAGGTTCTTTCAAGATCCAAAGTGTCTCCATCGAAAGTGAGTATTTTGTGGTATTCATAGTGGTTTCGATCAATCAAAGGAATCATGATAGTAATTTCCCCATCTTCCATATCTGAAATCGGATGAGTAATTAGGTTAGCATGTGTATCATTCAGAGAGTTGGGGGAGGGAGGAGTTGTTTCATTCTCATTTTCTGGATTATTTGTGAGATTTTTTTCCAAGATCAATGGATCAGCATTTGTCCTGTTTTGCTCTTGGATCAAAGAGCAATTTTTAGAAAATGTTTTCATCCCATTCATATTCTCACTAGAGATCTTATGCCCCAATCACTAAAAGGGATAAGTTAGGTTGAGCTAGCATATTGCCATTAGAGATAATGTTAGGTAAGCTTTCAATATCCCCATCACCAATCACATCATCATAATTTTAACCATCTCATGATGAACCCCATTGTGTCAAGATAAAGAAATAGTAGTGTTATGCCGATGTGCTTCATTTTGATTGACTTTAGGCACATAAGCCATTTTGTTGGGATGTTGCTTTGGTAAGGAGGTATTAGAACAATTTTTATCCTTTTGAGAGGGGTGTAAAATAAAGCAATCTGAATGTTCGTGACCATGGATTTTGCAATGTGTACAAAAAAAGTAAAGTTTTCAAAATCTACCTTTTGACTATAGCCCAGTTTTTCAGAACCAATCCAAACCTCTTTTGGGTATTTTTTAGTAATATCAATTTTGACTAATATCCACGCAACAGAGGGACAGGATCTCACCGCCATAGCCTGGTCTATTTGAAGTGGCCGACCAAAGATAGCCCCCACCTCAAATAGCACTTGATGAGTAACAAAATGGATACGCATGTTGGGCAAGGTAAGCCAAATTGGAACTATTGGGGATTCTTCTTTGAAATCAAAACTAGGAGACCATTTAAGAAGTCTCATTTGACAATTGTAAACAAAATAGGAGCGGCATGCAAAGACCCTTGAATAATCCAGATCATTAGACAATTGAATTAGAACATGCCTGGTCGATCACCCTACGGTGAAAGCACCATAGTTTAAGGCCGGAAGAAGGATCGAATCTTGTCAAGAGTCGGTCTCCTCAATGAGAATTTATCGACTGAGAGAATTCAAAAGGCTAATTTTTTCACATCCAAGTCGAACACATCACAGTCGGCATTCCATGAAAAGCAGTAGAAATTAAATTTACCGAAACAATAGGAGAAGAAGTTTAACGAGCGCATCCTTGAAGGATTTAACAGCAACAAGGGAGGATGAAGGATCGAGTACCTTGGAGATCAAATGCCTTATCGGCTCCTTCAAAGTCGGCGCCGGATGTGTAGAAAAGGCATTGCCGGAAGAAGCTGAACTTACATACGCCAAACGGGGAGCAATTAGACGAGATCGCAATCAAGAGTGATCAAAATCACGAGAGCCGCAAGGAGCCGAGAGGAAACTGAAAATCACTGACGTTAGGTTTTTTCGCGTGAGACGGAGTACCCAAATACGAAATTGACTTGGCATTGGGACTCTTACTATCCATAACCAGGTTAGAAGCCTTTGTCGCACACATAACATATCCCTCCTTGTTATTATTGAACCTTTTATTCACTCTTCTAAGATTGTTCTTAGAGCACTAGGATTTCAAAATTACTTCTATAATATTAGCAATAAAATTTGGTGTTTTTGGAATTCATTAATCAATCTCACTATCCTTGAAGATCATCAACAACTGATTAATGCCAAAATCTCTTTGGGTGATTTTTTAGCATTGGGCTCCTTTATCTATGCATCATGCAATAGAGCGGGTAGGAACATCCTATGGGATAATTTAAGATCATTTGCCTCCTCTGTTAATAAACCCTGGTTGGTTGGAGGTGATTTCAACACTATTCTTACATCTTCAAAAAGAAGGGGAGGTTCCTCTCCTAACATTCATTCAATGGAAGATTTCTCTAACATGATTCTTGATTGTAATTTGACTGAGATTGGCTTTTCAGGCTCTAACTACACGCAGAACAACTCTAGACTTTGGCAACGCCTAGATCGTACCCTTTTTAACTCCCTATGGATTAATCAATGGACTAATACCTCCGTTGAGCACTTGAGCAAAACCTTATCTAATCACGCCCTCTTAATTTCTCGTGAAAACTCTCCCACCGATTACCTCTCCTACTCCCTTTAGATTCCAAAATATGTGGATTCAACATAATGATTTCATGAATGTTGTCTCTATAAATTGGATGGCCCCATTCATCGACAATTCCATTAAGGGTATGTTTCGATTTTGGCTTAAACTTAAAAGACTCAAACAAACTCTTACTTGGTGGAATAAACATCATTTTAAAAACCTTTTCGATAATCTCAAAAATATGGAACAATTGATTTACTCTCTTGAAGAAGCTGTCATAACAGATCCAAACAAACGTGAAGAACTCAATGAAGCTAGGGATAACTTGATTAAGTATCAGAATATGGAGGAAACTTATTGGCCAAAAGTCAAGCGGTAACATTATACGTAAATACAAAGTATTTTCACGCTTTTTCAAAAAAAGGAAAGTCCTAAATTCTGTTAAGAAAATAAAAAATGATAATGGTAGCTGGATCACTGATATCATCGATATTAAAGAATCTGTCGTCCATCATTTTGAAAATATTTTAAACAACAACCCCTTATCTCCAATCCTCATTTGATTCCCTCTATGATTTCTAGATCAAAATAGCTTACTTATCGCCAAAGGAATTGAGATTAGTAATATTCTCACAAAGATGAACTCGATTCTCGGCCTTGATGGATTTACAACTCAATTCTTTCAACATTCGGCCTATTCTTAAGTTGGATCTTATTGATGTTGTTATTGATTTTTTTGATGGCACCCCTCTTCCTAGATCCTTTTCTAGTACTTCCATCATTCTTATCCTTAAAAACACTAACCCAAAAACTTGGAATGACTTTAGACTGATAAGTCTTTGTACCTTCTTTAATAAACTAATTGCTAAACTAATCACAAATAGAATCAGCTCATTGCTGCCTATTATTATTTCCCCCAACCAAACCGACTTTATTAAAGGAAGAGCTATATCTGATAATATACTTCTAGCACAAGAAATGATTCATGATATTGATGTTCCTACCAGAGGTGGTAACATTGTCTTCAAACTTGATATTACTAAAGCTTTTGATAACCTATCTTAGGATTTCCTTTTTAAAATCCTTCATCTATTTTGTTTTTCAGATACTTTTATTCGTATCATTAAAAATTGTGTCACTAATGCTTGGTTCTCTGTTATCATTAATGGTGAGTCTAGGCTTCTTTCCCTAACCATGGCTTGAGACAAGGAGACCCCCTATCACCCTCACTTTTTATTATTGCTGTTGAATATTTATCCAGGAGTTTGAATGATTTATTTTACAACAAGCCTAGTATGTTTTATAAAACTCATGGTGGTATTCCTGTTACTCATCTTAGTTTTGCTAATGATTTTATCATCTTTTGCAATGCTTCTATCTCACACATAAAATCTATTACAAAATTCCTTAATAAATTTGGCAAGGAAAGTGGCCTTTTTCTTAATAAAGGTAAATGTTGCTTCATACCTTCTTCTAAAATCAATAGGATTAACCATATTTTGAGGATCACTACTTTTCAGGAACATCAACTTCCTATTAAATATCTTGGAGCACCACTTTTCAAAGGTCATAAAAGATCACATCTTTTTGATGAATTAATCCAAAAAAATATCTAATCATATTTCTGCTTGGGAATATCATTTACTCTCTTTTGGTGGTAGGCTTACACTGATTAAGAGCACTCTTAATTCTATGCCTCTGTATCTCATTCAAACCATTGTGCCAACCAATTTTATCATTAATAGGATTGAGCGGCTTATTAACAAATTCTTCTGGGGTTCTAACACCTCCTCAAAAAAAATACACTGGTCCTCTTGGCACAAAAGCTGTGGCACCTTCGAGGAAGGTGGTCTTTATTGCAAGAATATTTGGGATACCATCACTGCTTTTTCTTACAAGCTTTGGTGGAATTTTAGAAGTAACAATAGCCTTTGGGCTAACTTCATGACTGCCAAATATTGCCAAGCAAAGCACCCTCTTAATTGCTTCTACAAACTGAGAGATTCTCCTATTTGGAGAAGACTTTGTAGCATCAAGCGGAAGGCTGAATCATTAATTTTTTGGAATATTAATTCTGGTAACTCTTTTTTCTGGCAAGATAACTGGATTAGAAGTGGGTCCATTGATGAATTACTTTCTTCCCAATTCAACTGATAATATCAAAGTCAAATCATTCTGGCAAAATAATATGTGGAACAACTCTAAGCTAATTGAGTATATCCCTTCTTCTATTTTAGGCAAACTTAATAATAAATCTATTACTCCTAACAAATAGGATCAGATTCTCTTTAAGCTCTCTCATAGTGGAGAATTCAACTTGAAAAATGTTTGGCTTCATATTAAAGAAGCACATGAATTTTCTAATGTGTATGCTAAACTTTGGCATAACAATATTCCTATTTCCTACTCTATTCTAGTTTGGCATATATTGAAAAACTTTATCCCTATTGACTCCTTGATGTGGGGCAAAGTTTTTCAATTACCTTCAAAATGTCATTGTTGCTTTCATATTGAAAATGTCAATCATCAATTTGTTAACGGGGCCATTGCTTCTAAGCTTTGGCTTTGGTATGATGATCTCTTTAACATTGTCAAATTCAATGACTCGCTAACAATATATCAACTCCTTGAAATCTATTTTGAAAATAATAATAAAGGTCACATTAAAATCATTACTACTATTATTATTATTTGGTTTATATGGATGGCCAGAAATGATGCTAAAGGTATTGCTATGAATCACATGAAGATAATTGCTAGAACTAAATACAAAATCGGATTTGTTTAATACCAATCTCATTAAATATAAGCACTTTAAAGGGTGTAAAGTGGCTATTAAATTGGGTTTTAATTGCCTCAAGCAAGTTGTAATCATGTCCAGATAGTTTATTGGGCCAAACCTCATGATAATGTTATTAAAATCAATATTGATGGCTCTATATCTCATAATGCCTCTAGCTGTGGTGGAATCTTCAGAAACTCTACCGAAAATGTCCTCTATGCTTTTGCTTATCCTCATCATACTTGCTCTGTCCCCTTTGCTAAACTTATGGTAGTGTATAATGCTCTTGAGATTTGGCTCGAGAAAGGTTGGCTCAATATCTGGATTGAGGTGGATGCTCTCTTGCTAATTGACCTCTTGAACTCCAATAAATCTGGAAATTCTGATTTATACTATTTACTCAAGCAAACTAGATCTCTTCTTTCTCAATTTTGTTATAAAATCACTCATGTATGGTGGGAAGGTAATGCATGTGCTGATTACCTTGCTAATTTAGGTGCTAGATTGAATGAAATAACAATTTTGATCATCTTACTCTCCTAAACATTTGCAAGATTTGGTTAACCTTGATAAGACTGGGCTTCCTTATATTAGAATTTAGCTTACATGATTTTGTTACAATTAGTTTTTATTATTTCTTTGGTCTTTCTGGTGCACTTTGAAGAGCATTCATACTTCTTTTATTGGTGTAGCTTCCTTATTTTATATGAGAGGCCTATAGCTACTGAATCTCTTCTCTGCTCATCGGCGGTGGTCTTTCCTTATCTCTATTTGGGGTTTTAATGTTCTACTGCTACAACATAGATAAGAATTGTTTTGGTTTTCTAATAAGTCGATGCTTTTCATGCTGTTTATCCATTTACCCTATTGGTTTTGCTATTTTCTATTTATGTTGTTTTTTGGTTTGGACATTTTCCGCTAATTGGATGGTTGGAGATGGAAATTTTATCATGCTTTGGTTTCTATGTTTGTATTAAATTGGCCTTTGCAATTGGAGTATTTTCTAAAGCTCCTTGGGAGATAGATAACTATATTTTTTCCATCTTAAACCTGAATATCATGGTATTCTATTTACCTTGTCCTGGAAAAAGTTTAATACATTTTGCTATGGTAATTTGTTTTCCTGAACGTAAGTTCCCTCCCATCGCTTCGATTTTGGTGGCGCTTGTTGTCATTTTCTTTCTCGATAATGTGGTTGTTACTTTACGCTGAGAATGGGATGGTTCCTCCGCCTGGAGTTTGATCACCGCTCTTCCTTTCTGTTTCATTTTTGTCAGCTATTTCATGTTATGCTTATACGGATCTTGGTTGGATTGGTGGGGGTTTTTTATTGATAGATGTTGGATTTATAAGCCTCATTGGTGCTGTTTAGGTTTTCCTTTGGATTGGGAATTTGAGGTCGCTTGTAGGAATTATTTTTGAAAAATGCTTGCCTTTCTGCTTGCTTATATTTGCATTTTCAGGTTATGCTCATAATGAACCCGGGTGGATTGGTGGGGTTATTTATTGATAGAGATTGAATTTATATGGCTCTTTGGTGTTGTATATGTTTCCTTTGGTTTGGGATTTTGAGGATGCATGCTATGCTCTCTTAAATCTAATTATAATGGTGCCTCTTTGAAAGGAAGGTGATTTTGACTCCATTCAGAAATTAATAATTTTATGTTTAGTGTCATATCATGTTGTTGAGCTATATAATTTTCTTTGATAGACATGGTCTGTGTTTGTTTTCTCCGACGGGTGGCAAATTACTCTCTAATTTGGATGGTTGCAGATATGTGGTACTGAGGCATATGTATGTGCCCCCAAACTAGTGTGGATTGTTTGCTGCACCTCATTTTCTCTGTCTTATGGTTTCCCAGTATAATTAATTTCTTTTTTATGGGTACTAACTGGCATTCAAGTTTGTTTGCAAGTTTCTTTTCTCTTATTGTAGGTTCTAGCAGAATTTTTCCTTGGGATGCAAAATCTCTTATATTCTTCCCATTCTGACGCTTTAACTTATGGTGGGTGCCTAGGTTTTCTCTATTTGGGTAGTATATTTGCTTTTGTTGTGTGAGTTTTGTATTTAGATTGGGGTTTTACTCTTTAGGTTGCTTTGTAGCTCTTTGAGCATAGACCGAGTTTAACCCCTTCTTTAAGGATCTTGTAACCTTTTCTTATGAGCAATAAAATTCCCCTATATGGGGTTCCCTTAAAAAAAAAAAGCGTACAGCCACGAGACCATCTAGCAAGGAAATAATTGTCGATACTCCGTGAATGATACTTCACAAAAAAAAAAAAACAAGAAGAAGAAGACTGGTGATGGAACACTCATAATATCTGAGCTTCTTTTACTTGGAGAATTTTCAAAAAAATAATTACTTGGAGAAAATTCGAGTAACTATATTTTGATTTATATTTAATTATAATAAATTATAATAATTATTTATAATTTGATAAAGCATTATTATTTTGTACAAATCAAATTGCTTAACAATTACAATTTCCTTATATAATTTATTTGTCTAAGCAATTGAAGTGTATCATTATTTAAAACACTCCATTTCAATATTATTTTATTTTAGTTTTATAAATTGAAATAAATTTTTAATGGCATCATTTTCATGGTACTATGTAAAGTTGAATGCAACAATAAGTTATTTATTTATTTATTTGCAGTCTATAATCTGTAATCATGTGATCAATAGTTTTGCTGTTTCAATCTTTTTATTACATGTCTTTAACAAAAGATGAGAAGAATGTTGCTTTAAAGAATAATGTTTATTTTACAAACCTTATTTCAAAGTCATTCAACAAACGACAAAAAATCATAAGAGATTTGATAATTATATCAGTAGCTTAAGTCTCAATAACATGCTGCAAGAATCATCATGTCCACCGCAACAACATCATGGCAATTTCAATATATTGATCAATTGAAGGATAATGAAAAGTTTTGCTCCAACCTTTTTCCTATAGCCATGATTTGAATATTTCATTCCACTTCATAACATACAAAGAAAGTTATAAAGGTATTGATTAACGTCTTAAATGTATACTGTAGTCAAATTAACATTGTGAACATTTCATGTTGTAGGATCTAAAAATTTGGCACTGACCTCTCGATTAAGAGAGTAGATTAAATATCGGTCAAACTATCAGAAGGTAGCTGGAATAGTAGATAAGACACTACCCAGAGATTTCGCCCTCATTTTGTGAGGATTTTAGACCTAGTTCTAGGTTTCCTACAAGCACAAGCACCCATAGTTAATTATCCCTCTCAATGCTGAGAGAACTTTCGAATAAGGCTAGTCATTAGATCGCTTAATGCGTGCATATAGTAGCAAGATGTGCAGTTTTAAAATTTAAATATATGAAATTCATCATTATTTAACTTAAAATAGATGGTTGGGGGAACGATGATGCACTCGATCAAGATCCCATGGTTCATTTTATCGTCCCTAATCTACTTGTCGAGTGTAGTGACCCAACTGATTGAAGGATCCTTGTCAGCAATCATGAGTTGCATTGTTCAAGAGAGCCTTGTAGACCTAGGGTGGTGTTTGTCTAAGAAGATAGGTTTAAGCCTATTTTAGCTGACAGATGGCTTTTGCCTTATCAAGTGCACCCTATAGTTCCCAACTCAAGGTAGCATTGGGAACATAGGGCTACACCATGATTGTAATATAATGGTGTCATTTGCGGCACACCATCGGGACTCTAGTCATATCTGCATCATATGTTGAGCTTACTGGCCAAACCACATAGATAGAAGACACGAGCCACATCCTTACCAGCATGAGATTGACTGAGAATGAATAAAGTGAAATACTTGATTTGATTTTGGCTCCTTTGTGAGCTAGAGTTTTCTTAATTTGCCACTTACAATAAATAATTGTGGAAGGTCAATGAATTGGATTTTTAGCTTTAAGTATTTAAAGATTGAATTTCATTTAAGAATTTAATACTTAGTAATTTATTCAATTTTATATTTGTATTGATACTTGATTTTGATTAATTTGATTTGATCTTGCAAGCACATTTTGATGGTAAGTATCCTCCTTGAAATTCTATTCAATACGCCATCATCGGGTAGACCTCACAACTTTGCTGAAAAGATTGGGTTTATGATTAGAACTTGAAATTGCATTTACCATTTAAAATAGAGTCTATAATTTTAAATATGAAATTTCTCTATTAAAATTATTGATTGTCATATATAAATGTATAAATCAAATTCTCTTCTTGGTGATTGAGCATTTGATTTAGAATCAATCCTATCAACTCCTATTTTGCTAAGAGGATTTGATTGATTAAGTGGGACTTACGACTTCACCATATAGATAAAGTGGCCCATGGAACCCCTCCAATTGAAATCTATAATTAACGTAAGCATCATTGGAGTAGACTTTGTCAACTTTACTCGCTTGGTAGCAAAAAATTGAGTCAATAGTTAAAACTTGTGATTATACTTTTCATATCAAAGTAGAGAGCTTAGGATTTTAAATAATAAATTTCTCTATTAAGACCTTTGATGATTGTATGCAAATGTTAAATAAAATTACTCTCATTGGTGATTAAGCATTTGATTTAGAATCAATCCTGTCAACTCAAATTTTATAAGGAGGATTTGATTGATTAAGTGGTACTTACGACTTCACCAGATAGATAAAATGGCCCATGGAACCTCTCCAATTAAAATCTACAGTTAGTGCAATTATCAATAGGATAGACCTTGTTAACTCTGTTCTTTTGTTAGCAGAGGATCGAGTCTACAACTTGCATTTAGAAATTTAAACTTGAGATACAATGATTTTAAAATTTGAACAATAGTAATCCCCTCTGATTGAAATCTACACTGGCCACAACCATCACTGGGGAAGACCCTGTCAACTCTACTTGTTTTCCAGTATAAGATCGGGTATATGACTAAAAATTGCAATCATATTTTTCATTCCAAATTAGAGAATTTAGGATTTTAAATAAGAAATTCTTCTATTAAGACCTTTGATGGTCGTATAAAAATGAAAAATAAAATTACTC
The DNA here is from genome assembly GCA_021442155.1 of Cymbidium sinense. NCBI lineage: Eukaryota > Viridiplantae > Streptophyta > Magnoliopsida > Asparagales > Orchidaceae > Cymbidium > Cymbidium sinense. Next base: position 151,681,549 of record CM038215.1, read on the forward strand.
TCTTGATGATTGAACACTCAACTTATAATCAATCTTGTCAACTCCTATCTCTACTAAGAGGATTGTATTAAGTATATGAGACTTATGACTTCACCATATAGATAAAATAGCCCAATTGAGTCCAATTTCAATTTCATTGAATTTTGTGCAGTCTATAAAATTTGCACGATTTATGAGGTAATAAGGCTATGCCTATGACACTCCTCTTGAAATTTGTAAGTCAATTAAGAGTACTTGCACATTTCTTAAAGCATTTGAATTTATATCCTCTCATTATATACACAAATCATGAAGCAGTAGAAGTTTGACTATCTCGTAATGTGTGTAAGCCTTATCTCTTTAGAATATTTGTGTGTATTTAAATACCACAAGTTAAGAATTGTATTTATCTTGTAATTGTGCAATATTCATTTCACTTGCATATTTTAACTATCAGCACTTATTTTAGTACAATGAGTTTTAGCATATGGTCACCTCGAGATATGCGCACAATGCAATTTTTCAAGTCATTGGTATGTATTATAATAGACAGTTTTAAGTCCAGGACTACCTTCAAATGCATGTACAATTCATTTTATTTTGAGCATTTTCATGTATTTTAAAGTGAATATGTGATATAACAATCAGAATATTCATTGAAAATCACATTTATGAAACCCTTAGTCATCTACAAATAAATTATGAATTCTTGATTGCACATCAATTCTTTTAATCATTTCAGTGCTTGATAGAGAATAACCCAAATATTCATTGAAGTGCATCAATTACTATCATTGGTGGGCAATTTATTCAAATATTTCATTCTTTCAAGTAAACTTTATCTTAAATTTTTATGTTTCACTTTTAATTTAATATCAATTTCATCTTCAATTTAGGTTTTAAGTGTCTTTTTATTATCTCATGTTGGTCTAGAATTTGACAAAATTTCAGCAGCACCTCCCATAGCTAGGGAGATTTCTACCAAAGACAGGCCTGTCCACCCGTCTAAAAGACATGCATGGATGATGTTTTACAACACGGCAACCATAAATTCTCCAACCTACCCATCTAAAAAGACCCGCATACCTCTTTGAGTACTTGAATAAAAATTAAACACAATATTTTTTTGCCCATCCACACACATTTTTATTCATTTCTGAGCGATGTAGAGATTTTTGCTACGGGAGCTTGCCGGAGAGGGACGAACGAGAGAGGGAGAGATGCTACTTGGTCACCATCAGAATGTCGAAGGGGCTTGCAACTCTTTGTACGATGAGAAAGAGGAGGTTTCCTTGTTTAGGAAGGAAGGAATGAACTGAGGAAGGGACGTTCGATTAGCTCGTACTAGAGAGAGCTATTGATGAAAGGAAATTGCCCGAGAACATGAGTGGGGACCCTTTCGTTCAGCTGGAAGGGACAGAATGAGAGCAGGGTGGAGTTTCATGCACTCGGTTTGGACGGATGAACTCGGCTTGGAGAGATGAGTTCATGCGGTTGGAGAATGGGAAAGGATTCACATCATTCGGCTGGGAGTTTGATCGGATGAACAAGAGTGATCGAGAGAGGATGGATGACTCTTCATTCAGTTTGTAGCTGTGATGGACAGGCGAATGAGAAGGAATGCTTCAGCTTGGAGTTCAAACTAAGAGGAGTGAGTGTACGGCGCTCGAAATGGAGTTAAGGCTATGAATAAGAATTCCTAGGGTTATATATTAGGAGGGGTATATATAGGTAGGTTTTCCTTTCTTATTTGAGATAAAATAAATTGTAATTTTGAGTTTTCGTAATTGCATCACCACATAATTAAATTGGATATCAATTTGAGGTTATTCTGATGATCTGGATCCAACGACACAGTAAGTTTCACGATCGGAGGCCATTTGGTTCAAGTCGTCATCGAATCGAGTCAATTTCAGTTCAAAATTGTGTGCCATTGCTTCTGACCGCTCGACATTCATGCAAAGTTGTCCAAATTGAGCGCGAACAATCTCATTTGATAGGTTTTGATGTTTCGATGCTAATAGAATGATCAATTTCATGAATGGAGGTCATCTGGGCATTATCGTACCTCGACGATAGATTGATGGATTTTCTTCTATGGACCATAATTGTCAAATATGTATATTCTGATCAATTTCGATGTTCTGAATGTGATGATGAAGTTTGTTCATTGATTGGAGGTTATTTTGACTAATTTCAGTGAAGCCTAGTGCACTTCAATTTTGATTTGCATGTTGTTGTATTCGAAGTCTATTGAACTCGGCTCCTAAGATCGCCTTGACTGATGGAGCATGTATGGAGTGTTAATTCTTGCCTTCTAAAAACTTCCCGCTTCGATCAAGACTTCCTCAAGCAAGCAATCTTCCTCTTCTCTCATTGGTTTTTTTAAAAGATTGAAACTTCCCAGCCACGACTTCCTCTCTTTTCATCTCCTCACGGTTTCCCCATCCGAGAACCCTTCATAGATTGTTAGCTATATGTTTCTTCAAGGAGCATTTCATCAGCAATTGGTGAAAGATCGGTACTAACACTATCACGAGAGAAGCCCTCGATAACAACTCTGTTTCTTCTTCCACCACGCCACTATAGTATCTCTCTCTCTCTCTGTTCTGAGACAAGAAAAAGAAAAATAAAAAATAAAAATATTAAAAAAAAGAAGAAAAGAGAAAATAATGAAATATATTGCGTTATTGCATTGCCGATAAAAACAAAAATTAAATATTTGAATGTGTGAAAAATTATATGCATATATATGTTCTTCTTTTTGCAGGATTGAAGGTCTTATCATGCTCATCAGGGCGTGAAGAGATGAAAATTGGCCTAGGAGTTTTAAAACATCGATCGTCATCCTCATCAGGGCGTGATGGGTAGGCCTAAAATATGTTAGATGTGGCACCGCTATATCGAAATGCTGCCGATATTTTGATTAAATTTTGGACTTAGAAAAAAAATGGGGGAGGGAGGAGATTTGAATGTGTAGTAACTGCATATATAATTGCTTTTATGCAGGTGATTGAATGCCTCGTTATGCTCATCCAAGCATAATGAGATTGAAATTTGGCCGAGGTGCTTTAAAACACCAATCGTCACACTCATCAAGGCACCAGCCAAAATAGTTTGAATATTATGGGAAGATGTCAATACTACCAACATTCTGTCAAATTTTACATTGACAAAAACTCAAATAAATTAGATTAAATTAAAAAAATTCTAAGCTAATTTTGAAATTTAATTTGAATTTGCTAAATTTTGAAGTAAATCAAATTATCAAAATTTGAATCCAACTGAAATCAAGAATTAGTCAACTGCTCTCAAATGAATAAACATCTCTCACTCAATATTTGAATTATCTTGGATTTCACATTAAGATAATCAAAAATAAATTTCAGTCATTTTCAAGATTGAAACATTCAATGTTTGGAAATATATTATGATATTCAATCATGAAATAATTGAAATGAGTTAGATATTTTAGTGATAAACATAAGCTTAACACTTCAATATCTCAAATAAATTGATGTGAAAGATGATCTAATTGAATATCTAATCAAAACACAAGAGATCCCTTTGGAATTAAGATGAAATTATCTAAGCTATAAATACCTACATGTGCTAATACATAGAAATTTAGAGTATAAATTTTAATGTCTGAAAGGCTGTGTAGGCTAAGTTGGAATTAACTAAAAATATGAAATTAATCTCATGACTTAGAAATAAAATTATTTGGATTATTAAATATGCACATGTGCCCCGTCACTACACTGAATGCTTGAATTTAGTGTCTGAGGATGCTGCACGGGTTGCTTCTCGGTTTGGTCTTAGGACCGAATTCAGGTTAACAAAATCTAAAAATTCAATTATTATAAGAATTTCAACTTATTGAAATATCGAAAGCTAAATGTCATATGATAATAGATCTCGATCTCATTATTAAACTAATAGAGATGTGAACCAAAATAATAAATTAAATGATCAAACAATACATCCACCCTGATGATGGCTATGTTGAATGGTGATTTCAACAGAAGGGGATACTTCCATCAAAATGTGATTCTAATTTTAAATCAAATTAACTCAAATTAAGTATCAATCTAAAAATATTTAAATAAAATTCAATATCTAAAAACTTAAAGTTACAAGCCAACCCACCTTCCGTAATTATTTATTAAAGGTGATAAATTAAAAAAAAAATTCTACCTCATAAAGGAGCCAATGTCAAACCAAGTGTTCTACTATGTTCATTCTCAATCATACTTCGTTCAGTTGCATGTACTATAATTGCTAGATAACAATTCATGCATTTTGACCCTTAGCATTTCCATATAAAGCAATTCTCGTGAGTCCTCTGATTGGTGGTTCTTTTAATACATATTATATTCACGATCAGCATATGCTTATCTGTGGCTACGCCTTGAGTGAATCATAAATATACAGATAGAAAAACCCTCGAAGTACGTGGTAGACTTAAGCTCTCTTAGACAAACACCACCTTAAGTCTATAAGGATTTCTTGGATGATGTAACCCATGTGTTGCTGACAAGGATCCTTCTATCAGGTTGGGTTGACTACTTCCTTTGACTAAGTAGACTAGGGACCATGATAGCCAGGGATGATGAAACCATAGGATCTATATTGGGCACGCCATCAGTCCCTCAACCATCCAATTTAAGTTAATATAATGAATTTCATAAGATTAAAATTTAAACTCCATATGATCTTTATATATCTTTATGCATCTAATGACTAGCACTTGTCAAAGTTCTCTCTGACATTGAGAGGGTAATTATAGGTGCTTCTATAAACTGGGATGTAAAGTCCTCACCAAAATGAGGCAAAATCTAAATTGTATTCTACTATTATTTCTTTAAAATTACGACACATAAATCATACTCTCTTTAATGTGAGAGGTCGGTGGTTAATTTTCAAAGCCCATAGATTTCTGGCGACTCCGCTGGAGATAAGTTTCTCTTTCCATCTTTGGCTAGTCATATACATGCTATAGTGGCAACAAAATATTTAAAAATTCAAAACAAAAAATAGTGATTTAGATGTGTAATAAATTTAAATTACTAATGTATGAGACTCATGTTGAATAAATTATTCTAGAGTATATTTTTTATTACTATTATTTTTTTTGTGTAGTACCTCATTTTGAAAGTATGAGGTGAAATAATAATTAATGATTACTAATCCCCATCTTCAGAATGGATCTACGAGCACTCTTTCCCATTCTAGGCGTGTGCAAACATCTGCCTAATGCCATTATTAACATAGGAGATGTTGGAACTACCATTTAATTTGGTAGTGTGAATTTCCCAGCTATTATAGCTGTAATTACTAAAGTACCCACTTATGGTGCACTCATCCGAGGTCATGCCAGAAGGCCTAAGTTTACTGAAGCTCTTACTAGTCATCTCACCAATCAACTCAGCAACCAACCACTGTTAAGGAATTCTCCCAATAGAGAACTTCAGTTTTTAAAAGACTGGGTAAATCTGAAGTCCTTATAATGAAGAGAACCATCATTGTCACTAGGCATATTGTATCTTTGATGCCTCATAGTACAACAACTTCTCCAACTGAAACATGTGTACTTGGAAGACATGATTATTAGGCTTTCTCATCAAGAAGCAAATTAACTAGAAGGCAAAAAAAAAGAAGAAATACTGAGCTGAGGGCTCAGCATATCCTACCTGAATGACACAGTAAACAAGCAATATTGCAACCATAAGTGAGTATTCCTACCCATAACAACTTTGATAATCTAAAATGTGTAAAAAAGAAAAGCTCCACTAGTGATGTGAAGCAATTTTTCTAGACTCAAAAACGTCAAGCTCCACCACCGCAAAGATGACAACTTGAAACATTGTCTGTTAAAATACATAATGTCCTTAAAGTAATCAAGGAAAGAGGCTTAATGAAAAGAAAATTTTAGAGGCCTGTGACGATTGAAGATACTGAGATTCAACCAAGAAGGTTGCCATCTCTTATGGTAAGTAGTCATCAAGCCAAGTATGCTTCATGCGGTGAGCATCACAGCATGACACTTAGACCGCATGTCCAAGAATATGTTGCCAAAAGGTCCCAGCAAAAGGGTAAGCGGGTATGGAGGCCAAGGCCCCGTGATGAAATTCTGAAGAAAGAAAGAGGTGTGACATCTGATACACATATTCAAAAATTCACCTCAAAAATAACTCATCAGAAGCGGATACCTAGAAGAAGGGATATCACTGATAAAAGATATGATAGTCGACACCTTGGATCCTCTAGGGATCTCATCAATCGATTCACCCCCGAAAGTTGATTATGATCGCAGCTTCCTAATGGAAGAAATGTCACTTCCTCACAATGAACCAGAGATCCATTGGAAGCGTCGATCAGAAGTTCATGTGTAAAAATAAGATGATGAATAGGACACTATGGAAGTGAATGTCGTTTATATGGTCAAAGATATATATAAACTTTATGCTCAGCACCATTAGCAATAACATGGATTTAGGGAACTTAAACTTGAATTCAATGTTTATGAAAGAGAGTCTTCACAGAAGCAAGTAGAAGATGGATCTTCAATCTTTGTTGAATAGGAAGAAGAAGAAGATTAAAATGAAAAGGGGGTCATGGGAGTTGAAGCTATTTATATGATTGAACCAGGAAATGATCAACCTAGTACATGATTTTATAATTAGCATCGTCGTTCAACCCCCTAGCAATACCTATCCTTACAAACACAGAAGGAGAAGGATATTCAAGCTCTTCCTCTTAAGATGAGCTGGGAGCATAACAACAACAAGAAGTAGAAGAAGAAGAAGAGCCTGTACTTGTTGACGCCATGGTGTTATCTAGAGAATAAAGACAAATGCAACATCAAAAGGAAGTCAAAAATAAGGAAATTACACAGCTTAGTACCAAGATGAATGACATGATGGTATAAATGAATATCATGATGGATATGTTGCAGAAGAATATTACATCAAATGTAGCACTTATTTCATATGTTAATCAATAGGTAGCTAATAATACAACTTCTATACCAAAAGTCGCTCTTATACCGTAAGCTCCCACAGTACATGCAATGCTTAAAGGGAGGAGTGAAGTTAATCAACTAGCTCTTCAACCTATAATTCAGAATGTGGCTAGTGCACTAGGAAGTAACGCTCAACTAGAAATAATAATTAATGAAAGATTAGGCTTATATATAGCTTCAAAAAAGGGTGAGTAAGGGTCACCCAGAATTTGATCAAGTGTCATACCGAAGGTTACTTAGTACCAAAATTTAATATTTTTAGTGGGCATGGTAATCCAAAGCAACATCTAGCCCAATTCAAGGCTACTTGTGGTAACATATGAGGACTACTTTTCTGCTAGTTCGTTAGCTGACCTTTGCTTTTGAGTGGTGTGCACATCAAATGAAAATCTTTGAGCTAGAGACAATGTTCATGAAAAGGTTCCAGTCAACGAGAAGATAACGATCACTGACCTTGCCTAGTTAAAAAGAGAAAAAATGAGTCAGTGACAAAATTTGTAACTCGTTGGCATAACCTAAGCATGAAATGTGAACAACAATTGGAGGAAGAACATGCGATCAATTGTTAATGGGAAATATGGATGATAAAATGGCACCATTTTTATGTATGGCATTAATTATAACATTCCAAGACTTGCTCGATAAGGTGGCCAAATTTGAAAAGCTAAATTGCCCTAAGTCTAAAATCTACACAAATAAATCAAAGAAAAATAAACCTTCAAACTCAAGAAGAAATGAAACTCATGCTGCTTCCTATAGCTCAAGTGGTGAAAAATGAGTAATCTATAATGTGGATAGAGGAAAACAGCCAATGCATAATGATGATAAGGGAAAGAAGCTTGTTCATTGTAATCCACAACCAAAATTAGTATTGGGAGACAATGATAAACCTCAAACTTTTCTAGGTAGTAGAGAGCATCTAAAACAAGCAACAAGAGATGATGAGTGAATGCAGCCATCTCTTAAGAAAAAGATGAACAAAGAATATTCCTTTAGAAGGGACAGTATGGATAAATTATTTCAACAAGCAGTCAAAGCTGGTCTACAATTACCAAAAATTAAAAAGCCTAAAGAAGCTAATCAAGTCAATAATCCAAACTACTATCCCTATCATGGATAATGATCATCTATTGAAGATTATTATATGTCTTCAAAGATTGGCTAGAAAGGAAATATCGAGATTACATTATCCGATAGTGTTCTAGTTAACGAAGAGAGTCTACAAGGATGATTACGTCCTCTTCATCAACTATTAAAAGAAAGAAAAATCAAATCTTGAGGAATGGGAAATAATAATCTCTAAGAAGGCGAAAATAAAACTAAAAGGTGTCCTAGTGTTAAGTGGAAATCACCACTTGAACCTATATTGAACTTAAAAGAAATGCCTAAACCAAGAATTTTGACTTTTCAGTGGCATTTTGATAAGGCTACTTCATCACAACACGAAGAGTAGTTTACTAAATGTAGGCCTCATAAGTTAAAGAAGTCGGCTAAGAAAAAAAGATCAAGAAGAAGTCTATAACTCAAAAGATTATTAACAATTTAGAGGAGGATCACCAGCCGATAAGATAACCATTTATGATTGCAGACTCTATGCATAAACTTCATGTTGTCGAATTGGATGAAGAAGATAATGGTGAATCTTATCCAATAGAGAAATGCCAAATTGTTTATGTGATATCAGATGTTCTTGACATCGGTTACTCAAAATGACAGTAGTAGGGAGACCAACCCATCAAAATTCTTATCATGAAAATAAGAAGAGTCTGAGGAGTTAACATAATTTTGTCTAATGACTCAACAAAAATATAACAATTTAGATGAAGATTTATGTTTTCCCAATGGAAAAGAGTTAGACTCATCGATATCATCACATATGAATTATGAAGTTGAAAAGTGAGTCTTTTGGTCAATCCTCTAAGAAGTGAATTTGAAGAAACTACTTCTTAGAGGAATCTGAGCAAGATAAAGTGATTTAAGTTTAGTTGAGAAGTGGTAAAGTATTACCACCATCATCAAAATGGAAAATTCAAATAAGACAAAGGCAAACAAATTGAAGACAAAGATATCATTCCCAAAATCCTAGAATAAAGCCTAAATCAGCGAAAAGATTGATTATAATTTTCTATCACATCGAGAAAGATCCTACAATTAAGAGTTTATGAGGTCTTAATGTTAAAGATCTCAGAAACTTTGATAGTGTTTGTGTTCCTGAATAGAGGAAAGAAATGGCACCACATAGAGTTTCAAAATATTTTATTTAGATAACCAACTACATTAAGGAATAAACATATTATCATGAAAGATGAACATGCTCTCTAATGGATTTATCATTTCAATAAAGACTCAGTGAATGGGTCTTTCATGCGAGAGTATTTTCCACGAACTACATGAAAACATGGTTTATTTTATCACGGATCAAGTTAGAAGGTCTAATTACATCTTGGGAAGGGTCTCATTTGACCTCATTTTTAGAATGAGCTCTCACCCTTCCATCTTAGACCCTATAGACTTTTTGAGTTCCTTAGTCTTAGGACATCTAGTGATTAGTGGACCTCAACCTGGACTTAGAAGAGTTGCATAAGAATAGGTCATGCCTTGAGTGTTAGGAAAATTTGTCTCCTAGCTTGAATCCTTCCTCCTTCCTTCAAGTCAAACTCCAAATCTATCTTATTTGATTTTCTCCAAATTCAAATCAACATCACATGATTGGAATCCATGATTGAAATCCATGAATGAAACTTCCTAATTTAAAATCTTTTCTAAGTTCTTAATTTCCCTCTTAAGGACTTACCCAAAATTATCCTCAAATCAATTCAAACTCATGAGATTTTCTCATATTCATTTATATTCACATATATAACTGAAATATAAATTCAAATTAATCAAACTAAATCCAAAATTCAAATTCCAAATTTAAAATCCTTCTTAAGTCCTTAATCCTCTCTTAAGGACTTAGCCTAAATCATGATCAAACCAATTCAAACTCTTGAAATTTTCTCATAACTCATTTTATATTCTCATTTATATTCACATATATAAATGAAATATAAATTCAAACCAATCAAACTAATTTCAAAATTCAATTCTAAATCTTTTAGTCCTTAATTTCCTTCTTAAGACTTAGCCAAAATCATCTTCAAATCAATTCAAACTCATGAGATTTTCTCATAATTCATTTTATATTCTCATTTATATTCACATATAAATGAAATATAAATTCAAAAATCAAATCAAATCCAAAATTCAAATTCCAAATTCAAAATCTTTCCTTAAGCCCTTAATTTCTTAAGGACTTAAAATCACCTTCAAATCAATTCAAATCTTAGAAATTTTCTCATAACTCATTTATATTCTCATTTATATTCTCATATATAAGTGAAATATAAATTCAAATCAATCAAGAAAAATTCAAAAAAATTCAAATTCAAAATTCCAAATCTTTCCTTAATCCTTAATCTATCTCTTAAGTAGTTAGCCTAGATCATGATCAAATCATTTCAAGTCCTTGAAATTTTCTCATAACTTATTTATATTCTCATTTATATTCGTAAATATAAATGAAATATAAATTCAAATAAATCAAACCAACTCCAAAAATCAAACTCAAATCCATTCAAATCCAACCTAAGTCTTTCAGGTTAAAATCTTGAACTTAGCCAAATCAACTTCAAATCAAGCCAAACTCTTGATTTTTCTTCATGATTCAATCAATCCTTCAATCATGAATCTAAATATAAATACAAACTTCAATCACTTAATCAAAACTCAATTCAAAAATCAAACCCCAAATCCATTCATATTCTTCCTTTGAATGAAATTCTCAAATATCTCATTTGACTTCAAACCACTTGCAAATGGATTTATATTTCAATCATTGAGTCCATATACAAGTTCAATCAAACTTAAATCAAGCTTTGACCAAGCCATTTGACCCACTTAGGCTCACTTGACCCAAAGTGACCTAAAGTATCCCCATGAGCCAAATTTTCCTAACCAAATTGGATTGAACTAAGCCCATCTATGCCTCATCATGATCAATCATCATGATGATCAATCAATCAAATTGGGTCAAACCAAGTCAAACTTTGTGGTTGACCAAGTCAACACTTAGCCAAAATGAAAAATTCAACATAGCCAAAATCCACCATAGGCCAAATTGATTGAAACCAATGATCTAAATTCATTCATGAATCAATGTTTGAACTTGACCAAGTCAACATTTGAGCCTAACCTAACCCATTGGCCACTTGACCTAAAAGTCAAAATGTGTCAAAATTCATCTAAGCAAATTGATTGAAACCAATGGGTCAAGTTCATTTCCAAAATGATTGAACTTGACCAAAGCCTCAATTGGCCAACTAGACCTAACTTAGCCCAATTGACCTTGAACCCAACTTGACCTAAAGGGTAATATTGAGCCATATTCAAACTTAACCAAAATTGATTGGAAACAAAGATACAAATCCACTTCATATGACTAACCAAATGTAAACTTACCCATGACCTAGATCAAATAGGTCAAATGGGTCAAATTGCTCAACTTGACCCATTTGACCTACATGAAGTCATATGAACCAAATTCAAACATAAACCAAATTGAATCAAACCAAAGCACCAAAACATTTCAAATGGTCATATGAACTTGACCCAACCCTTGGTTTGATTTGGTCAACTTGACCCAAGTTGACCCATTTTGACCTAAATGGGTCAACATGACCCAAACCATACCAAACGAACTCCAAATCCAACGAAACTTGGCCAAACCTATTTTCTTGACATACCCAACATATCCAAATTTAAAAATTAGCCAAATGACCATTTTATACCTTAGGCCATAGAATAAATTTTGGTCAAATCCATGGGGAATTTGGTCAATCCCTCTTCATACCTAGATACTCTCTAATAGGTCAAGTAAACTATGGAGTGGTGCACCCAACCCAATGGGTTTGGGTGACTTGACCAAGGCCAAATCATGGCTCAAATTGGCCAAATGGGAATCATGCTCCCACTCAATTTGAGCACATGGGGAGTTACCATTCCATTCCCTAGCCCAAATTGACCATGTGCAAACCCCTAATAGGTCAAACAACCTTCAATCTGGATCAAAATGGCAAATCTTTGGATCGATTCCAGGGGAGATATACTCCCCTAATTCATTCAATTCAAAGAGCTAATTGATTGGTATGAGAGAGTGTTAGAAGTCATTCAAGGTTCTAAGCTCTAGAGAGATTGAATTTCATTCTTGGTTTCTTAAGCAAAATAGGGAGCTCCGATTTGCCAACTTTCTCCACAACCAAGTCAATTCCTTTGCACACATCCAGGAGTCAAGTCGAGCTTGCCCAAGCCCTTTCCCAAGCTCCAAAGGAGAGGAGGATCCACTATCAAAGCAAAAGAAGCTAAGGAGGGTTGGTCCATAGAGCTATCCACTCAACCTCAGAGCTAAAACTTTCACCAAAGCTTCATCTCAAGACAAAGCTCCAAGGGAATCTGCACCTCGGTGAGGTATGACATTTTTCAATAACTAAAATCAATGTATTGTGGAGCTTTGTGAATGAAATTTTGATCCCATGAGTTTGCTTGATGTGCTGCATTTAGGTTATTTTGGGTTCATCTTGGTTTGGATCTTTGGGTGGTCTCCATTATTCCTCAAGAATTGGATCATTGGATCCATCCATTTTTGGATGGACAACCAGATTAAACATATGTTTTATCTATTTTATCCTTTTTTAATGTATTAATCCTTTTGATCGATGATAGAGGAAAAGCAGCATGCGCCACCGACACTGATGTGATGTTTAAGTAATACTCGGGATGATGCGTGTAAAGCATGCATCGCATGGCGTGGCGTGATGTAGGATTAAGGGATTAATTAGGTTTATTTAATTCTAATTAATTCTAAACTTCTAAAATTCATATCTCTAAAAAAAATTAGAAAAATATGATAAATTGTTGAAAGATAATTCAATCTAGAATATTCTAAATTATTTTAATGGATTTTGAATATTATCTTTTCTCTTTTTGGGTTTTATTGGAATCTTAATTTGCTAATTACTCTAATTAATCTAATGATTAATCTAAAATTCTTGGAGTGTATTTTGGGGATGACTCTCCTCCTAATTTTCTTGGGATTTATTGTTGGCTTAATTGGGAAATTACTAATTCATTTCTAATTACCCTTTTATGTAATTAAAGATAATTAAGATTTGATTATTGGTTTAATCCTTTGTTGAAGTTGATTAAGGTCTTTTTTGATGAATAGGAGATTTAGGGGAATTTTGGGGCATTTCCCTAAGCTATTCCTTAAACCCCTTTTCTTTCTTAATCCTCTATTAATTAAGGGTTAATTCACTAATTACCCTCTTAATTAATTTCTTAAAATTCTAAAACTTTCGAACTTAATTAATCTACTTTGGGTAGATGCTTGGGTTTTCAAGAGCCTAAGTTCAATTAAGAAAACAATTCAACTCATATGTGTGAGGGGTGTTTTGAAATTACTTAAGTTAAACCCCAGCTTAATTAATCATTAATCATGAGCCAAATTGCATTAGCCCTTCTTCCTAGGTGCATTGCAAATTTAAATTCCTTGTGAGTTTTATGTCATCTCATTGGCTCATAATTATTTGGTTAACTATGCTAAGGTGGTGGTAAGGGATAATTAACATGCTTAATTCATACCTTAACCTAATCAAAATATAAAATGGATCTAATCATTTAAAAATTGAAAAAATAGTATCAAACACATGTGGGAATGGGTTAGGAATAGTAAATTCATTTCACATTTTCAAAATTAAATCAAACTCAAAATCAAACAAAAATCACATTATATAAATTTGGATTTACTTTAAGCTTTCTTATTTCATAAGATTGTCTTTAGGATTTAATTAAAGTGAATGTGTTTACATGCTTTCATCTTTATAAATGTGTGTGTCATATGGTTTCATGCATCCATGCTTTTCAAAATCAAATTTAAAATGAAAATGTTTCCTTTATGTCAAATTGCATGTGTTGGCTAAAGTAAGAATATGAGTGCTATTATCACTATTAAATTCAAATTATTTTTAAAATATATGAATCAATTATCAAAATTGAAGTGTGTTACTTATATCTTACTTATAAGTTTGCATGTGAGTAAAAATATAAGGATGCTTAGTGTAGGTTTTCCTTCTCCTCTCTTTTATAGTTTTGAATAGATTTGGCAAGGTGTATGGTTCATTTGAAAAGAACCTAACACTTGCCTAATTCCATATCTATTCATTCCAATGCTATTACTTAAGAAGGATACTATGCTTGCATATAAATTTAAATAAACAAAATAAATTAACCAACATAAACTTTTGCATTCTTTCTTTTCCATTCATTTCTTTTTACATGCTTGTATTTAAGGAAAGTGGTATATTAGTCTGGACAACCCCGAGGTTGTGAGGCTTTAAGTAGCCCTAAGTAGGTCTTGTACCTTACAGCCCTAGTTAATAATGGCATCATACTCACTTATGCCTTTCATACATTCATATGTGCATGTGAAAACTGGATAAGAAACCCCTTTACTATTTAATGAAAATCATGCATAATAAACATACAAATTTTCTTAAGTAAATTACCTAGCATGTATCATAAAGTGTGCTAAACATTCCCATTTGGTATGTATTGATATGTTTAGGATCCATTCATATGCATCTTATACATGTTGGAAAAGAAATGAAATGATGTATGTTTTGTGAATTTAGTTCATTTTACTTAATCTTAAAATGCCTTTCTTTTGAATAGGTTTGTTTAAAGTTCATCTAAACTTAGGATTAATTAGAAAACTTAATTAAAATATTCACTAAACCAAACTAAAACATGAATCCACTTTAGAAATTACTTAGGTTAGGGAAGGAAAGAGAAGTTCTCTTCTCTTTCCTCTCTTATAACTTAGTAATTTAATTGTAGATTCACTTAAACCTAATCAAAATATAAAATAAAATCAACCCAAAATAATTAAACAACTTAAATGAAACCCTCCTCTAAGTTGAACAACTTCACACTTAGAAAATTCTAACTTAAAGCCATAGCTAAGCATACCACACAAACCTCTAAAGCACACACATTAGGCTAAGTCACCACTTCTAGCTTTAGGTTAGGGCGGTGCATGGTTTGATGTTTGCTTTTGTTTTGTTAAATATGTTTTAGTCTGGATGTTAGGGTGGATGCTTGTACAATGAATGGTAGGCCGATCCTAGTCTAACCATTATCTTTTGTAGGGAATTGTGCTTAATGGGTGTTGTAATAAATAAAATTATAAATGCTTTTATTGTGTATACCTAAGCATAATCCAATAGGCAGTGGACTTAGTCACCCATGTGGGGTGATAAGTCCAATATACATTTGGGATTTGTGTGGTTTTTTTAGCTAATCTCTATTTTGTTAGCTAGATTTACTTTTCCTTTTCATGTAATTTGGGAAATTAGGATTTTGGAATGATTGTTATGGGGATTAGGATAAACATAGGTCATAAGATCTCATCTTATGCACCATGTGAAGGCTTTAGAGCATCCACCTTCCAACCATCCAAAAGAACGAACCAAAGAAGAAAAAGAAAAGAAGAATGAAGAAATAAAGCTTGAAGACCCCATAATAATGAGTTCCTTGCTTAATTATATATTTAATTCATTTGTAATCCGAGTTGTATAAGGGTAGAGCTCTACAATTTATTTTTGGGTTTTATATGGTGGTACAACCATATGGCCTCTTATTCTTTTGTGATTAACTTTATAAATTGATTGATGATTTGTTTAGCTTGTGCATTAAGTGACATCTTTTCTAGTTTCTTACTTTATGTATGGCCTGGATGTGGATTAGGCTCTTAGGAAAAATAAATCTTTTACCAAAATTTAATAATCAAAACTAAAAATAAAGAACTCATAACCTCACCTAAAAGGTCAAAATCAAGATAAAAGAATTAGCAACCCTTAGCTAGATGAGTACTTCTTTTATAACACATGCAAATGCATATTATTTTTCATTCTTGATTGGAGGGCTTCCACCTTTGCGAGAAACTTGGCTTGACCTTTGAGAGCCATGGTGGAAACACACCTCTCCCTTCTTCTGATTTTGGCCAATAATCTCATTTCTCATGCATTAGGCATATGAATCCTATTAACGAGTCAAAATGATTGTCCAAAATAAAAATAAAATGAAATCTAAATTTCATTAGATTTAGGTCATTTGAATAAAACCTTACATGATCTAGTCTCTTTAGGGAGTGAGTTTAAGGACTTAGTCTCTTTCTAAATAAACAATAGCCTAACTATCTTGCATAAAGCATATGACTTGCCTACATGAATTTAAAACCGTATGAGGAGTTAGTTGGCGACCACCCCTAGGCGGTTGTAAGTTCAAACAAACAAGTGGTTTGTCCTCTCTTATGGAGGCAAACCAAACACCCATTTTTGCCTTAGATTTAGGTCGTGCTTGGCCCTCACCAAAGCTCTTTAGATTTAGGTTCTAAGATTGCTTCTCCCTTCTATGGGTCATAAGCATAAATCCTCACCTCTTAGGCATTTCCTTAATCTTGTGTTTCCATAAGTCCTAAATTTCTAATGAAAATTTAACTCAAATAAATTAAATCAATTTCAAAAATGTAAAGCCAACCATAGGATAGTTTGAGATGCTCGCTAGGTTTCTAGCAACATGAGCATCTCCTTATCTTCCTTTGGCTTCTATAATAACTCCCTCTCCTTGATCAATCCCATTTGATCTTCAAAATAAACTAATCGATTGATAGTCACTATTAAAATCTTTGGACAATGATCATTTACCTTAATTGAGTATTCTAAGGGTTCTCATTCCTTAGGATGTATTAACTATGGGGCTTGCCCATTAGAGAACTTAACTAGTTTAAAATAAAGCATACTTTACTTTTCCATGTAAAGTGGGGAAGAATCTACATACACATGCGACCCATTGTCTTTAGGAGTCCTTGTTGAGGTGATTAGGTCCATTGTAGGGTGGTGACTTCTATCTTACGAGATAATAAACCTCTCCTCAATGTCGTACCAGATCACCCTCAATGAGAACATCTACAGATCTACGTGGTGTCAAATTGCATAAAAAGAGAGAAGTAGATGTATATTTTCATCCTCATCTTATCCCGCATAGAATGAAGATGAAAGTATATATCTTATTCTCAAAATAAAAATTGTTATTAAAATTTTTCACCATAGATTTTTTTAGTGACTCCACTGGGGATGGTTCCTCTCTCCATCTTTGGTAAATGATCATTGTCTTCAAGTATCAATAGTGGGTTTGTACTTTGGTATGAATCTGAGACTATCTTTCATTACATGAACTTAGCTTATTTCATTCTTAAGTTAAGTTAGCCAACATCTTTAGGTTTTAGGACCTCACCCTGTGTTGGTCTTAAAACTCTGTTCTCCAATGGGTAAAATAAAAGATCTAAATAAAAAAGATTTAAAGACTTCCTCCTTATCATTTTATGATAAGGAAAGGTTCATTCTAAATAATAAAGAAATTTTTCATAAAAGTTTTGCTTTTCAAAAGCACTCTTTCAAAAAAAAATGCACATAATAAAATTTTCAAAAAGCTAACAATTTCTAAAATCACCCTCATCTAACAATTCTCATAATAAGATTTTCAAAAAGCACATATGAACCTTTCCATTCAATGAACCCACACTGAATGAACATTTTCAAACCAAATAAATTTTTTAAAGCATATATGAACATCTTCATTCAATATACTCAAATTTATTGAATGAAGATTTTCAAATAAAATAACATCATTTGAAATCCCACTTAAACATATCCTATAAATGAAGTTGGAATTCCCTCTTTCATAAAAAGCAATAATCACATACAAAAAAATATTTTTTTCAAAAATAAGATTTCCATTCTACATACCCAAATTTGTTGAATGGAAGTCTTCTTTTCAAAAATCAAAACTTAACAATCATATTTCCAAAATTCAAACACATTTGGAACTTCATTTAGCAACTCAAATTTGCCAAGTGAAGTCTCCAAATCCAAAACTAAAAATTTTCAAACACATTGGGAACTTCATTTAACATTCTCAAATTTGCTAAGTGAAGTCTCCAAATTCAAAACAAAATTTCAAACACATTTGGAACTTCATTTAGCATACTCAAATTTGCTAAGTGAAGTCTCCAAATTCAAAATCAAAATTTTCAAACACATTTGGAACTTCATTTAGCATACTCAAATTTGTTAAGAAATCTCCAAATTCAAAACCAAAATTTTCAACACATTTGGAACTTCATTTAGCATACTCAAATTTGCTAAGTGAAGTATCCAAATTCAAAACCAAAAATTTCAAACACATTTGGAACTTCATTTAGCATACTCAAATTTGCTAAGTGAAGTCTCCAAATTCAAAACCAAATTTTTTTTTCAAATACATTTGGAACTTCATTCTTTAGCATACCAAATTTGCTAAAGAGAAGTTTCTATTTTCAAAACCAAATCAAAATTTTGAACACATCCTTTGGAATTTCATTTAGCATACTCAAATTTGCTAAGTGAAATTTCATTTCACAAAATTAAGTGAAACTTCATCTTTAGCATACCATATTTGCTAAAGTAAAGTCTCCACTTTCAATTAAAAATAAATCAAAATAAATGAAACACTTTGGATTTCTTAGCATACTCAAATTTACTAAGAATCCTATTTTCAAAATCAAATAAAACACACTTAGTTAGCACTCAATTTTCAAAATCAAACAACAATTCACAAAAGAATAATTATTCAAACACTTCACTTAGCATACCCAAATTTTAAGTTAGAATTTTAAAACACCAAATCAAAAACAAAAAGCAATTGAACTTTAATTTAACATACCCAAATTTGTTAAAGGAAAGGGTCTTCAAATCAAAATCTAAATTCAAACAAGCATGAACCTATGGAAGCATCCTTCTAAAAATATTTGAATCCATCTTTCAACATACCCAAATTTGTTGAAGTTGGATTCATATTCAAAATTCCTCTTTCCAATCAAATTTCTAAATCTTCTTAAATCCATTTGAACCCCACTTAACACTTCCAAGATGTTGGATGTGGGTTCAAATTAAATTAATTCAAAATCAACAAAATAGAAATCTAATCAAGCTTTTCCTATTGCATATTCTAAACATGGTTACCTTCTGATTCAGTTGGTCTTTCAATTTTTTTGCTATTGATTTGAAATGGCGCTCAAGTTTGTGTTCACTTTCCTTCCGGCATGGACTTGGCCTTGGACCGCAATTTTTCCCAATGGATCATACCCACCTTATTCCATTTTGATGAGATTTGAGGTGAGGATCATATGAGGGCACTCCCCACCTCATAGGACACTAAGGTGGTGGCGAGGCATAGGTCATCCATCGATCTTTTTGATATATCCTCATTGAGAGGAAAGCGGTGGTAGTCCCACAAGTTTGTGGTGACATCACCTCGCCTCGTGGTTTCTCCTGCGCCCTGAGGGCTAGCTCCTCTCATCTATCCTCAGGGTAGGCTCCTCTAGATTTTCTCCCCACTTTTGAGTAGTTAGCTCTCCTCCTCTCATCCTACCAAGACACAGAAGGAACATTAAGCGGTGTCATAGGATTGCTAGGGGATGGAGGCAACCATTCATGAGGAGTTTCCTATTTTGACTTCACCCGGTTACAAACATTTCATCCTCTCTCGGGTGGAGAGAGGATGCTAGGAGACTACTTCACCTCCACCAATGGTTCATCGACCCTCAGTTACTCAGGAGGTCATTTGCTCGTCATCTTTGCCGGGGTTGGCGAGCTTACGTTGGAGCTCAATTTGATTTGATCCATCATCTCACAGTGTGGGAAAACATTCGAGAGAGGGCCGAGGCCCATACATCCATATTACTAGTAGGAGAGGAGGTTGGTCAGTCCTTACTCATCAATTTTCTAGGTCGCGCTACCGCCCATGATAGCATTCTACTAAGACTAGTCATCACGAGATGGCTCATTCATAGAGAGTCGGTGGTGTCTCCACCACCGCTCCCCCCCACCCACATTCATGTCACATCTCCAGTTCTCAGGCCATGAAGGCCATATCCGAGAAAAGCACCCCATTGGTGATCGGCTATGGGAGGGATCCTACTATCTACACCACCCTATGGGAGGCGAGCTCTCGCTTGACCTTTTACGTGATGGTGGTGTGGAATGGCGACCTAAAGCATAGTGGTCATCTTCACCAACTCCACCATTCCGATATGGAGATGGTATTGACAGTAGCAGATGATAGCCCGGTACCAATGGTGGAACCTCTAGGAATGTCCCCTTTCATATTTAGTGTGAGTCTCTCTTATAGTATCCTCATAGGATTGACTCTCCCAGCAGTAGGTTGGTGCCTCTCATTACACGGCCTCACAAATCATTTATTTTGTTTGATTGATCATTCTCTTGAGGAGATAGTAGCACATTATCTTGTAGAAGAAGAAGATTATGGTATGATTGGTCGATGAGGGAAAAGGTTGATCCCAATAAAGATGATTTATTGGGAGAGAGTCATGGAAGATACCAGGGGATCTCTCCTCGAGGAGTAGGTCATGGAAGGTGATGAGGTTGATCAGGAAGACATAGTCCAATCAGCCCAACACTTTTGATATTAGTTAAAGATATGAGAGAAAAGATGGGATAATGAGATAGCGAGGAATTATTATTTTAATACTTGAAAGTAGTTCATCTACTACGATATTACATTAGTGACTGAGTTAGTGCATGTCTTGGACCCAAGACCTTACCTCGTTGAGCAAGGTAGCACTAGCATGTATAGGAAGGTAGTGGAAAGTACCTCCATACAAAGAAAACACATTAATATATGGTTGAGCAAATGAAGGAAGCGTTGCTCAAGCAGGAGGATCATCAATTCCAAAGAGTAGACCCTACCTTGAGGAATTTAATGCATTCTAATATCCCAAGGGTTTCATGCCACCTTCCTTCAAAAGCTTTGATGGAAGTGGAAACCCAAGGCATCATATTGCACACTTCAGGGATAATTATTGCAATGTCGGTGGCGATGCTTTGTTATTCCGCCTCTTAGTTAGTAGCCTAGCAAGGATTGCTTTTGATTGGTATGCTGAGCTGTCCAATGATTCAATAAAGATATTTGATGAGTTGGAGCAACTCTTTATCAAGAGGTTTGATAAAGCTTAGCAAAGGGTTATTGTAGGTGATCTCATTGTAGCACAACAACATCCAAGTGAGTCCCTTGTTAATTATATTCTCCAATGGTAACGAGTATGAAATGCGAAGTCAGTAACATGCCATTGAGATTCTTTTAAAGAATATCCATGGCCCGGTCGCCTTCATGCTTAAGGCTTCACTATCAAAATATTTGAGAAGCTAATCAACAAGGTGGCTAGTCTACAAGGAGAGGCCAAAGTTGCCTTTTCAAGACTGCTAAAAACAAAACAAGGTCTATAAGAAGGGGAGTGACAATAATAGATAAGGGAAGCAACCGCTAGAGATCAGTCGAGAATCATGACCTCGCCTTCCACCTCTTTTTGCCACCATAGAGGCTCTAACCTCCAAGTAGCCTCCATGGTCAACATTTCCACTTCGACCATACCACTAGCGATGACATACCCAAGTAGTATGGTCCACTACTCTTTTAGATAAGCTTAACAAGCCTTATTCATTTAAGAGGGAGGTAATCAGGAAGATCTTTAAGAATCTCTTAAAGAAGCCTGATTTTCAGCTACCCGAGCTTAGGAGATCGGAGGAAGTAGGCAAAAGTCATGATCCTAACTTTTGCCCCTGACACCATATGTTAGGCCATATTTTGGAGGATTGCTTCACATTTAAGGAATGACTTGAACACAGCTTTAGTTATCCCAAAGGAATACCTTGTGGAACAACCATCTAGTTTCATTAGGGTAATCCTTGGGGATACATGTGATCCTTTTAAAACTAAAGAAGGCTAGGATATTTCTTTATCCAAAACCTCTAAGAAGATCATCCAGAAGATTAAAAAACTTTTTTTGCAAGTGTCTGAGTCTGCTCGAACCTCCAACATCAAGGAAGGTTTACAAGTTGCTAGTGCCAACTTGAGAAAAGGGGGAGCTCAGCAGCAACATCATCAGCATGTGTCACAGGATAGCCCATAGCACAACCACGTCCGACCTCCGACTACAATTGACTTCCTCTACTTCTAGTTCTTCTTCTAGTAGAACTCTTGTATCGGTGGAGGGCATCAAATCCCCTTACCTCTCACTTTGATTTCTATTGTACCTCCAAAAAATCCAAGAAATTGAAGAATAAAGCTAGTTTGAATTACATCTATGTCACTTGATGGGTTTATCTTCTTATTCTAATGATAACTCTTCAAGTCAAAATAACTATTATAACAATTTTGATCTTCCTCTTTTGATTGAGTTGGACTTTCTACTCAATACTATGGGTTCACTCTTGAGATAGACTTGGAATCATATGATTAGAGTCCCATAGAGAAGTTGTGAGCAGATGTGCAGAACCTTCCATTACCTGCCACAAGAGATCACCAAGTCAACCTCCGTAAAGGTTCTACCTCCTAGCACCTCAAGATAGAGGGAAATAAGTCATTGGTAGATGATCAGAAGCCCCTCCACAAGATGCTCCACCCTTGGATATGCTTGTGGAGGATTAGCAAGGTGGACTATAATGTCCTTTCTCATCTAAGAAAGTGTCATCTAAGCTAAGCATATGATGCCCTTGTCTTATCCAAAGAGATGAGGGAATCACTAATCAAGGCTCTCCCCGAGATATGCTTAGCTTGACCACTATAGGTGAGGAGGCACATTACATAAAAGAAGCTCAGGGGATCACCTTCATAGATGAAGACCTTCTTCTGGGGGACTTGGAGCACAACCATCCCCTCTACATCACAGTTGACATGGACAGGTTTAGACTTACCAGAGTTCTCATGGATCCAGGTGCATTGGTGAACATTATGAATCTAAAGACCTTTGCCTATTTGAGGATTGACAGCTCCACACTCCGAGGAGATCGGATGATGTTGAGAGGATTCAATGAACAAGGTGAGCGAGCTTTAGGTTCCATAGTGTCACCTTTGGAGATAGGTGACTAGAAGACTGAAGGCAAGTTTTACATCATTGATTCAAATACTTAGTTCACTGCTTTGCTCAGTAGGCCTTGGATACATCAGAACAAGATAATTCCATCCTCCCTCCATCAGTGCATCAAGTTCATAAAAGATGGGATTGAATACCGTGTCAATGGAGATGAAAAGCCATTTTTAGTTTCAGAGGTTGAGATTTATGAGGATGCAACCTACTATCTTCCTCAAAACACCCTTTCACATGAACTTGGACAAAATTCAAATTCAAAAGCAAAAGAAAAAGAAGATGAAGAAAAAGAAAAAGTAAAAGAAAAAGAAAAGAAAAATGGAGTTCCAAGTGAACAAGAAAGGAAAATTGAAGAAGAATTAGATCCGCATATCACATTCCACCAGTTCATTCCATCATATGGACATGTGGGTAGGATGACTCAACCTCCACCGTGAGAGAGGCGGAGGGTAGTTCTTGAGGTGGAAGACCCCTTGTTGGCCATCAATGAGGTCATGTTCCAGTTCATGAGTACCCTATTCACATAGACTTGGAATCCAACTGGAGGATGAGTCTAATGTGATTAGTATACCAACCCTCTCAGGGGTTCCATTGGAGGTGACTTTGATCTGGATGACAGAAGCCTCCAAAAAAGCAAAGTATTTGAATCATATGTGAAACTATTAGGCGGTGGGAACCTTAGCTCTCTCACTACATTCAGAAAGTTGAAGGTTTAGTAGTTAAGGAAGTCCCTAAGTCTTCCATGATATGAAGAAGAGATTCTTTTGGGATCATCATCCTCAAGTCCTAAAGTTGATGTAGAACTTGAGGAGGATACATTTAAAGAATTAATGAAATTACCATTTGTTTTTTACTCGCCTTGTGTTCATAATCTTATACATAAATATTTAGTTCCTCATACATGGTCTAGGCACAAGTCAGAGTACTTTGAAAAGCTATGGAATAATACAGGTAAGGAAGCACAATCAAGAGCAGGACTAGGATTTAGTATAATGGGTCCAGTTAATGATGATGATTACTGCTTAGTTGTTACCAATCATTTGGAGTCTGATAGGTTCTTTCACACAACATCAACTCTTATGAGAATGTGTGTTTTAAAATCTCAGATGATCCAAATGATCCCCAAATCAAAGAGACACCTCTAGAATTTGAAGAGGAGATTCATTCAACAATATGCAAGCTTAAAGAAATCAATCTTGGGATTGAAGAAAATCCATGCCCAACATACATAAGTTCATTGTTGAATGAAGAAAAAACCAATGACTTAGTTAGGCTATTGACTGAGTTTAAAGACTTCTTCGCATAGAGTTATGAAGAGATGCCCGAATTATCTCCTAACATAGTAGTCCACAAGCTAGCAATAGATCCTAATGCTACCCTATTAAGCAAGCTCCTAGATGCATGCTTAGAAACAATAGTCATTTTATGAAGTCAAGAAATTGATCGATGCTTTTCATCAAGAAAAAAAAATGTCCTACGTTAGCTATTATTGTCCCAATTAAGAAGAAGAATGACCAAATTCACATTTGCATTTTAGGACTTAAACAAGGCATGTCCTAAGGATGAGTTTTTCTTCCTATACAGAATTAATGGTGGACATCACCTCATCATGCGTTCTCTTTCATGGATGATCACAAATCAAGATGTCTTTGAAGATGAAAAAAATACTCTTTTCTAAACCCCGATCAGAATCTTCTATTATAGGGTCATGCCTTTCGGCCTTAAAAATGCTGGTGCTACATACCAATGGGTCATGACTCAGATCTTCAACGAACTCATCCATCACTAGGTTGAGTGCTATGTTGATGATCTAATAGTCAAGAGTAGAGAAAAAGAAGACCATCTCTTTGACTTGAGAGTAGCTTTCGAATGGTTAAGACAATATAATCTCAAAATGAATCCCTTGAAGTGTGCATTCGGAGTAGCTTCAAGGAAATTTCCTGGGTTTATTGTCTAACACCAGGGAATAGAAATAGATCTAGAAAAGGTTAAAGTTATCTTCAAAATGCCACCTCCTAAGAGTGTAACTCAACTCAGATTCTTCTAAGGATGACTGGCATATCTGAGACACTTTATCTCCAACCTATCGGGGAGATACAAACCATTTTCAGCACTTGTCAAAAAGGATGCCAAGTTCAAGTGGGAGATAAGTGTCAGCATGCCTTTGAAGACATCAAACAGTATTTGGTGAAGCGCCGGTTCTAGACCTATCTGTAGGCCACTCATCCTCTACACTACTGCATTGGCGACTCTCTCGGTGCTCTATTGGCCCAAGCCAATGATGAAGGGAAGGAGAATGCTCTTTACTACCTCGTCATCTGATTCTTGCTGAAGCAAACTATCCACCTATTGAGAAACATTGCCTAGCTTTGATCTTTGCTTCTCAAAAGCTACGACATTATATGCTTTCTCATAAGGTGAACTTGATCTCCACAACAAATCCACTGTAGTACCTCATGACATGGCCAATGCTATCCAGATGTTTGGCATGATGGTCCATGATTCTATCATAGTTTAATATCACATTCATACCCCTCCATGCAGTAAAAGGATACACCGATTTTTTAGCGACACCCACTTCCTATTCTCTGCTTGATGATCTCCACGATGAATAAATCATAAACTTAGGGGAGGCTGACAACCACTAATGGGAGATGTATTTTTATGGTGTAGCTTCTTTTCATTAAGGGGAAGTATCATGATCTATTCTCCCAGGAAAGGAAGGGGTGAGAATAATTCTTTAAACTCAGCTGCGATGTGATGAGATTTTCATACTATTTATCCAACCCCTGCACCAACAATGAAGCTGAGTATGAGGCTTTAATTTTCTATCTAGTAGTGTCAAGAGCATCAACATCTTTGGGGATTCTCGGTCATCAACCAGTTAGGGTCCTAAGGTTCTCAAACCAAGCTTTCATTACTATGAGTATACCATGAAGTTGTTGGCCCAAATTATTGAAGTCACCATCTACAAGGTTCCCGTAGAGAACATAGTAGCGGATGCTTTTTGGCCAAAGAATTGGCATGTCGGAAGATGAGTCCATTTTAATAAGGGTCCAAAATAGACAAGTCCTATCCTTATTGATGTTGAACTCATCGAGACTTTCTCTTGAAGGGGAGGTTGCCATTTCCAAAATGGACAAGGAGCTGGATTGGAGGCAACCATTTATAGATTATTTGAACACCAACAAACTACCTCAAGAAAATCACAAGCCCATCGGGAAAACAGAGCTCTCTCTAGCTCTCATTGATGGCACCCTATGATTCTTTGATCAAATGTGGTTATGTTGTTTAGACAAACATGAAGCCCATGGCATTATAATCGAGGTACATTCAGGTCTATGCAGAGTACATCAATCGGTCCCAAGATGAAGGATGAAGATCAGACTAGGATACTTATTGCCTTTGATGATTATAGATGATGGATGTAGCTAGAGATGCCATCAATGTGTGATGGTCCTCCACACCACCCAATATTCTACACCCTACATTGGCCTTGTGACTATTTCTGTGTTGGGGTACCAATATAGTGGGTTTGATTGATCATCCTTCTTCTAAGGCTCATCAGTTCATCTTAGCTACCACCGATTACTTTTCCAAGTGGAAGCCATCCCACTTAGAGGTCACCTTGATGAATATATGTGTTCATTCAAAAGCAGATTATTGATATACTCCATTTACCCATTTCAGAAGACGATATAAATTGGATATACTCCACCATCTACTACCCAGCAAATGGCTTATTCAAACTCATCCAAATATTGAAGAAGACTCTTGATGATAATGATAGTGGAATGAGTAGTTGGTTGAAGCCTATACTTACAACTCCAACTCACCCCATTTTCCTTATGTATGGGTAGTATTCTACCTTTAGAAGTTCAACTCCCATCACTAAGGATAGCATTGGGTAGCAAGATCACTACTGAGGAATGCAAAAGTTAGTTAGAAGAGCTCAAGGTTTGGAGGAGAGTCACTACGGTGCGAACCTCAAGTTGTACAATAAAATGATTCAAGCTCACAACAAGCTGGTTACCTAGGTCTTTCAGTAGGAGAACTTTAGTCTAAGGAGACCAATTGTTGGAAAGATGGGAGGCAAGTTTGAACCCACTTGGGAAGGCCCTATGACATAGAAGGCCTACCAAGGAGGATCTTATCACTTATTGATTGTAAAGGGAACACCGATGCTTCCAATTAATGGGCTCTATCTAAAAAAATATTACCCATGAAATAAATCATGTTTGAAAACAATCATTAATAAAAGAACAAAATCGATTCCATTCATCAAATCTTCTCTTCTTTTCATTGTTTGCTTGTCTTGTTGATGATCCACCGTGACGTGTTTAGGGTAGGTGTAAGAGTCCCTAGTGGCATCCTATCCCTCTTTCACAACACAAACATAATCTCCCAGTTCTATTAGAATAGGTGTGAGAGAACCCAATAGGCATCCTTTTTCGATTAGAAAAACTAAGATAGGTGTAAGAGAAGTCAAGCGGCATCCTATCTTAGTGGGAATCTTATTTTCCATCTGTGGAACAACTTCATCAAATCCCTTAGCATGTTTAAGGTAGGTGTAAGAGTCCCCCAGAAGCATCCTATTACTTTTAAAACATGTACAACAATAAACAAAAAATTTTTATCTCAAGCTATTTTGATGTGGGAACAAGCCCCATGTGGCAATCACTCATTAGCTGCTCCAAGTTGGGTCTACATGATGCTTTGCTAGTATGTCACCACAGTGGTCACTTGTTTGGAAGATGTGAGTCCCCACATTTTCTTCCTAACTTGATCATTACAAACCAACGAGCACCTTGTTAGTACAGTAGATTTCACTGCCCAGCCAGTGAACTACCTCATGTTGACTTTGCTTAAGAAGATATGAGTCCCCGTGCTTTGTTCTTAAACTAGCCTTCATGCACTAACTAGGTTGAGTATATTCGAGATTTAGGATAAGTCCCCCAGAGGCTCCTTTCTTCTTGACTACATTTGAGGTCGAACATAGACTATCCCAGTAATCAGTTTTGCTATAGGAGGATGAGAGTCCCTGAGCATTCTTCTTAGGCTAATTGTTGCAAACTGACGGGCACTTTAGGTTGGTTGATGTTCACTATGCTGATAGTGACACACCCGGTGGATATACCACTCTTGGTAGAGGTGAGTCCCCACGCTTTCTCCTTGAGTTGGCCACCAAATACCTATTAGATATATAACTTTTCATGTCATCTTCTTTAGGATTTTGGATTAAGCCTTAAGCGGCCCCATTCTTTGTGGGCACTCAATTTGGATCGCATCCTTTGTGATCCCATTTAGACACTACCCAAGTTACTTTTGGATTGGACAATTCCCCTTTCTAGTAGCCATGGTTGGAGAATTTGTTCAATGGATGTGTAGATTCTCCTTGGTTCAAGTAAATGAGATAGGTCTAGGTATAAGCTCCTTCGTTTGATCCTCACAAACTAACAGGTCCGATAAACAAACTAAATAAAATAAATACAAAATTGCTTGTGGATTAGAATTCAAGCCCCAAAGGCCTTTTTCCCAAGCCATCCTATCTTTAGGGAGTGGAACTCCCCATAGGAATTGCGACTACACAGTTGAGATAAATTCGGTTGCACTCATAGTCCCTTGGTGGGTTCAATCTATTTTTCCATAAGCAGGTTACACTGATAGTCATTCCACTTTGGAAGATGTAAGACTATGATGCATTCTTTCTAGCATGATTATCAAGCAAAGGTGACGAGCCCGGGTTGGTTTGATTTGTCTGAGATAGTCCTAGCTTTCTTCCCTTAAATTGATCATTGCAAATGAAAGGCACTCCTTTGGTTGGATAGTTCTCCCATCGGGAAGCTACTCCCTTTGGTTGATAAATCGAGATAGGTCTAGGCTAATATGAGCTCCTTCTCGTTTGATCCATCACAAACCAATGAATCCATCAAAATAATAAATCTAAAATGAAATTAATCTTGACTATCTTTGAGTTGATCTAAGTCCCCGGCATTCACTCAATAGTTGACCCAGGTTGGGTTTTAATCATTTCTTGCCAATAGATTACCCACTAGTCACTACTTTGGAGGATGTAAGTCTACTACACTTTCTTCCTAGTATAGTTGCTGCATACCGAAAGGCATCCCTTAGGTTGGCTAGTCGTACTATGTGTTTAGTAGACTATCCCTTTTGATTGATAAATCTGAGTTAGGTCTAGGCCTTCGTGGCTCCTATTTAGTGCGATCCATCGCAAACCAACAAGGCCCATCTCAAACTCCCAAATCTAAAAATTTGAAATAAATTCAATTCTCTTCCCTAGTAAAAATTTCTCCTCTGTAAGGCTTAAATCAAATCAAACCCTCCTTTGGGATGACTTGAAATGCTTCCCGTGGAAGGTTCACATACTCATCCCAGATTCCTCCCTTTCTCTTATGTCTTGGACATAAGTAAAGACACTTTACACTAAGCTCTGGATTCTTTCTACATATTGGTTTGGGAGTAGATCATCTCTATTAGTGCATGTGATTCAATGTTGATCATTGATTATCAATAATGCGATGTTCCTTGTCGGTCACACACACCTATTGGGCATCCTTTGTTGACCTCATTTTAGAATGATCTCAACCTCCATCTTAGACATAGGACTCTCTTAGACTTTAGAGTTCAGTCTTAAGACACATCTAGTGATTAGGTGGACACTCCTAGAGAGACTTAGAGAGTTAGCTGAATAGGTCATGCCTTGGGGGTGTTAGGAACCCTTAGCTTGAACCACTCCTCACCTTCCTTCCTTCAAGTCAAACTCCAAATCAATCTTATTTGACTTTCTCAAAATCAAATCAATATCACATGATTGAAATCCATGATTGAAGCCCATGAATGAAACTTCTTAATTTAAAATCTTTTTTAAGTCCTTAAATTCCCTCTTAAGGACTTTGCCAAAATTATCCTCAATTCAATTCAAACTCATGAGATTTTCTCATAATTCATTTATATTCTCATTTATATTCACATATATAAATGAAACATAAATTCAAATAAATCAAACTAAATCCAAAATTCAAATTTCTAATTTAAAATCCTTCTTAAGTCCTTAATCCTCTCTTAAGGACTTAGCTTAAATCATGATCAAATAAATTCAAACTCATGAAATTTTCTCATAACTCATTTTATATTCTCATTTATATTCACATATATAAATGAAATATAAATTCAAATCAGTTAAACTAAATTCAAAATTCAAAATTCAAAATCCTAAATCAAAATCATTCTTAAGTCCTTAATTCTTTAAGGACTTAGAAATCATCTTCAAACCAATTCAAATTCTGAGATTTTCTCATAATTCATTTATATTCTCATTTATATTCACATATATAAATGAAATATAAATTCAAACAATCAAATCAAATCCAAAATTTAAATTCAAAATCTTTCTAAGTCCTTAATTTTTATCTTAAGTACTTAGCCAAATCATCAAATCAATTCAAATCTTGAAATTTTCTCATAACTCATTTATATTCTCATTTATATTCATATATAAATGAAATATAAATTCAAATCAATCAAACCAAATTCAAAAAAAATTCAAAATTCCAAATCTTTCTAAATTAATTCTCTTAAGGACTTCGATCATGATCAAATCATTTCAAAACCGAAATTTCTCATAACATTTATATTCTCATTTATATTCAGAAATAAATGAAATATAAATTCAAATCAATCAAACCAACTCAAAAAATTAAACTCAAATCCATTTAAAATCCAACTAAGCCTTTCAAGTCAAAATTGAACTTAGCCAAATTAACTTCAAATCAAGCCAAACTCTTGATTTTTCTTCATGATTAGATCAATCCTTAAATCATGAATCCAAATATAAATAAAAACTTCAATCACTTAATCAAAACTCAATTCAAAAATCAAACCCCAAATCCATTCATGTTCTTCCTTTGAATTTGAAATTCTCAAATGAGTCAAAACCCATTTGACTTCAAACCACTTGCAAATGGATTTATATTTCAATCATGAGTCCATATACAAGTTTAATCAAACTCAAATCAAGCTTTGACCAAGCCATTTGACCCACTTAGGCTCACTTGACCCAAAGTGACCTAAAGTATCCCTTATGAGCCAAATTCTAATCCTAACCAAACTAGATTAAACTAAGCCCATTTATGCCTCTCATCATGATCAACAATCATCATGGGATGATTGATCAATCAAATTAGGTCAAACCAAGTCAAACTTAAGGGTTGACCAAGTCAAAAACACTTGAAAAAATAAATAAAATCCACCATAGGCCAAATTGATTGAAACCATTGATCTAAGTTCATTCATGATCAATGTTTGAACTTGACCAAGTCAACATTTGAGCCTAACCTAGCCCAATTGGCCATTGACCCAACTTAACCTAAAAAGTAAAAATGTATCAAAACTTGATCTAAGCCAAATTGATTGAAACCAATGGGTCAAGTTCATTCCAAATCACTTGTTGAACTTGACCAAAGCCTCAATTGGCCAACTAGACCTAACTAGCCCAATTGACCTTGAACAACTTGACCTAAAGGGTCATATTGAGCCAAATTCAAACTTAACAAAATTGATTGGAAAATAAGATACCAATCCACTTCATATGACTAAACCTAAACCTACCCATGACTAGCTCAAATAGGTCAAATGGGTCAAATTGGTCAACTTGACCAATTTGACCTAAATGAAGTCATATGAACCAAATTCAAACCTAATCCACATTGATTCAAACCAAAGCCACCAAAATTTCAAATGGTCATATGAACTTGACCCTTGGTTTGACCCAATTTGACCAATTGGTCAACTTAACCCAAGTTGACCCATTTTGACCTAAATGGGTCAACATGAGCCAAACCATACCAAATGAACTCCAAATCCAATGAAACTTGGCCAAACCTATTTTTTTCAACATACCCAACATATCCAAATTCAAAAACAAGCCAAATGACCATTTTACCCTAGGCCATAGAAATAATTTTTGGTCAAATCCATGGAATTTGGTCAACCCTCTTCATACACTTGATACCTCTCCAAATAGGTCAAGTAAACCCTATGGAGGGTGGTGCACCCAACCCAATGGGTTTGGGTCAGCCCAACTTGACCCAAGGCCAAAACCAGACCTCAAATTGGCCATATGGAAATGCTCCCCACTCAATTAGCACATGGAGGTTCCATTCTCCCACCCAACCCGATCATGTGCACCTAACAGATCAAACAACCACCACAAGGTCAATTGGATCAAAATGGCAAAAAGCTCGTCCGATTGCCGGAGATATACTCCCCCCAATTCACTTTATTCAGCCATGATTGAGTAAGGAGTGTTAGGAAGAGTTCTAAGCTTCTCTAGAGGAGATTGAATTGACCATTCTCTTCCTTAAGCAAAAGGGAGCTCCAAGGATTTTTTTTCTCCATACACCAATAGTCAATTCCTTTGCACACTCCACGAGAGAGTGAGCTTTCCCAAGCCCTTTCCAATCTCAAAGGTAAGGAGGATTCACCAATCAAAAAGCTCAAGGAAGCTAAGGAGGGGTTGGTCCATGAGCTATCCACTCAATCTCAGTAAAACTTTCACCAAAGCTTGTATACTAAAGCTCCTCCAAAGAATCGAGCGTGATCACCTCTGGTGAGGTATGACATTTTTTTATCACTAAACTCAATGTGGTGTGGAGCTTTGTGAAAGAAATTTTGATCCCATGAGATTCGTTAGATGCCATTAGGGTTAGATGGTGTGTGTGTTTCATCCAATCAGCTCGATCAGCTTCGATCTTTAGATGGATGATCTCCATTATTCTTCAGGGAAGAACAGGGATGATCTCTTGCCGTTCATCCGTGCATTTTGGATGGACGACCGAGATTAAACGTATGCTTTGTATCTAATTTTATCTTTTAAAACCCTGAATTAATTCTTAGCCATTCGATCCTTGATCGAATGGCGGGCTAAGCATAGCCACCCGCCTATGATGTGATATTTAAGTACCTCCTGAGGATACATGTAAACAGTCACCGCTTGCATGCGGGTGTGGATTAAGGATTAATTAGGTTTATTTAAATATAATTAATCCTCTAAACTTCTAAAATTAATATAACTCTAAAGAAAAATTAAAAATATGAGGTAAACTTCCACTGAAAGATAATTCAATCTAAAATATTCTAAAATTGGTTTTAAAGGATTTTGAATATTGTCTTTCACTGATTTTAGGTTTTATTAGAAATCTTAATTTGATAATTAATCCCTAATTAATCCATTAATTAATCTCAAACTTCTTGAGTTTATTTTGGGGGATGACTTCTGCCTCCCCTAATTTTCTTGAGATTTATTGGTGGCCTAATTGGAAATTGCTAATTCATTTCATAATTACCCTTAATATAATTAAGGATAATTAAGAGTTTGATTAGTCATTTAATCCTTTGCTGAAGTTGATTAAGTCATGTTTTAGTGAATAGGAGGTTTAGGGAATAATTTTGGGGCATTTCCCCTAAGCTATTCCTTAAACCCCCCCTTTTCTTTCTTAATCCTCTCTTAATTAAGGGCTAATTCACTAATTACCTCTTAATTAATTTCTTAAAATTCTAAAACTTTCAACTTAATTAATCTACTTGGGGTAGATGCTTGTGTTCAAGAGCCTAAGTTCAATTAAGAAAATCAAAATTCAACTCATATGTGTGAGGGGTGTTTTGAAATTACTTAAGTTAAACCCTTTAGCTTAATTAATCATTAATCATGAGCCAAATTGCATTAGGCCCCTTTCTTCCTAGGTGCATTGCAAATTTAAATTCCTTGTGATTTTATGTCATCTCATTGGCTCATAATTATTTGATTAACTATGCTATGGTGGTGTAGGGTAATTAACATGCTTAATTCATACCTTAACCTAATCAAAAATATAAAATGAATAATCATCTAAAAATTAAAAAAAAATATCAAACACATGTGGGAATGGGTTAGGAACAAAAACTCAATTCACATTTTTTTAAATTCAAATTCAAATCAAACAAAAATCATTAAATAAACTTTGATTTACTTTAAGCTTTCTTACTTCATAAGATTGTCTTTAGGAATTAATTAAAGTGAATGTGTTTACATGCTTTCATTGCTTTAGTTCTTTACTAACATACTGAATTTGTGTGTTATATGGTTTCATGCATCCATGCTTTTCAAAAATTAAATTTGAAATGAAAATGTTTCATTTATGTCAAATTGCATGTGTTGGCTAAAGTAAGAATATGAGTGGTTATTATCACTATTAAATTCAAATTATTTTCAAAATATATAATCAATTATCAAAAATGTGTTACTTATTATATCTTATAAGTTTGCATGTGAGTAAAATATAAGGATGTGCTTAGTGTAGGTTTTCCTTCTCCTCTTTTAGTATAGTTTTGAATAGGATTTGGTAAGGTATGTGGTTCATTTGAAAAGAACCTAACACTTGCCTAATTCCATATTATTCATTCTATCTATTACTTAAGAAAGATACCTATGCTTACACATATAAATTACATAAACAAAATTAAATCAACTAACATAAACTTTTGCATTCTTTCCTTTTTCATTCATTTCTTTTATACATGTATTTAAGGAAAGTGGTATATTAGTCAGACAACCCCAAGGTTTAAGTAGCCTAAGTAGGTCTTGTACCTTACACCTCGGTTAACAATGGCATCGTACTCACTTATGCCTTTCATACATTCATATGTGCATGTGGATAAGAAACCCTTTCTACTTAATGAAAATCATGCATCATAAACATCAAATTTTCTTAAATGTAAATTACTTAGCATGCATCATAAAGTGTAAACATTCATTCTCATTTGTATGTAGATATGCTTAGGATCATTCATATGCATGTTATACATGTTGGGAAAAGAAATGAAGTGATGTATGCTTTGTGAATTTAGTTCACTTTATTTAATCTTAAAATGCCTTTCTTTTTGAATAGGTTAATTTAGAGTTCACCTAAACTTAGGATTAATTAAAACACTTAATAAAACAT
This sequence comes from Cymbidium sinense, assembly GCA_021442155.1. Taxonomy (NCBI): domain Eukaryota; kingdom Viridiplantae; phylum Streptophyta; class Magnoliopsida; order Asparagales; family Orchidaceae; genus Cymbidium; species Cymbidium sinense. The sequence goes on from CM038215.1 coordinate 151,716,629, forward strand.
TTACTAAACAAAACTAAAACATGAATCCACTTTAGAAATTACTTAGGTTAGGGAAAGAGAAGTTCTCTTCTCTTTCCCTCTCTTTATAACTTAGTAATTAATTGTAGGATTCACTTGAACCTAATCAAAACATAAAATAAAATCAACCCAAAATAATTAAATCACTTAAATGAAACCCTCCTCTAAGTTGAACATGCTTCACACTTAGAAAATTCTAACTTAAAGCCATAGCTAAGCATACCACACAAACCTCAAAGCACACACATTAGGCTAAGTCACCACTTCTAGCTTTAGGTTAGGGCGGTGCATGGTTTGATGTTTGCTTTTGTTTTGTGATATATGTTTTAGTCTGGATGTTAGGGTGTATGCATAGAATGAATGGTAGGGCGATCTTAGTCTAACCATATCTTTCTTGGGATTGTGCTTCGTAATAAATAAAAATATAAATGCTTTTGTTGTATGTGCTTATACCCTAAGCATAATCCAATAGGCAGTGGACTTAGTCACCCATGTGTGGGGTGATAAGTTGCTTGGGATTTGTGTGGTTTGTTTAGCTAATCTCTATTTTGGTGTTAGTTAGATTTCTTTTTCCTTTTCATGTAATTTTTGCAATTAGGATTTTGGAATGATTATTATGGGGATTAGGATGAACATTGGTCATAAGATCTCATCTTATGCACCATGTGAAGCCTTTGGAGCATCCACCTTCCAACCATCCAAAAGAAAGAACCAAAGAAGAAAGAAGAAAAGAAGAATGAAGAAATAAAGCTTGAAGACCCCCATAACAATGAGTTCCTTGCTTAATTGTATTTAATTCATTT
>CM038215.1:154137418-154200872 GCA_021442155.1 Cymbidium sinense
ATACAGCATTAAATGTCAATGAAACATAGTAAAATGTAAACAGGTCTAGCGAACATCAATTGCACTCATATTATCATCAGTTGATTATTTGTTTATGTTAAAAAAAAAACTAGTGCACAAAGTTGAAGATGTGGCGCCCCACAACATAACTTAAATAAGAAATAATAAGAAAACAAAAGCATCTTTAATTTCATATTAGCGAGAAATAGAAAGTGCAAACATAAGCATGCCCTAAGACTTAATCTTTAAACTAAAAAAGGATATAGAATGAATATTAATTAAGTTTGAGAGGCCATCTAGCCATCAGAGCTAATGAGGATTCATCAAAGAAACTAGAATTCATAACATGTCAAAGTGCATTATTTGCAGGATTTTGCATAATAAAACTAAAAGTAAGTTTCCATGTGAAATCACTGCGGTTTGTAAAGTTTTTGAAAACCTGTGGAACCACTTGTACAAAGACAACTACTAAAAAGGTAGTTGCAAAATTGATCACTTCCAAGAAAGCTACAAGAACCAAAGCTTGCATGCAACCCCATGATACCATGTTGCGAAGTAATCAGGTAAAAGAAAGCAGTTTACTTATCATCTAACCAATCAAACTGTAGAAAAGCCTCACTTAATGGTGGGGAAATGCATAAAGATGTTTGAAATGAATACCTGAGGATTATGGCCTTTTGCAGCTATGAACAAACCACCAACGCGAACCAACGGAAGACAATATTCAGCTGGAAGCATTCAAAATCAACAAATTGAAGGAACAATAATTGTTTGTATTCAGCTACTTTCCATACAAATGATATCTAATCTAAGCTTTCACCAACCTAGGATTCGCATCTCTGCAACAGCTCTTGCAATTGCAACATCAAATAGCTCTCTGAAATCAAGGCATTGGCCCACATTCTGTCATTTAGTCATTTACAATTTCAATTTTTAAACAAAATCTGCAGATCCCAATAAAGAAATTGTGAAATTTAAAAGGACAGAGTCAAAACAAGAACACATTTTAAGTAGTATTCGCGTTAGTAATAAAACATCTCATGTATTGTTTTATGTTCCAAAAGGTTACACGATATAACAATTATATTTAAAATAACAAGCTCATCAAACCAATCCATTCCATATTTTTTGTGCATCTCCTCCCAAAAGCCATATGAGCATTGTCAAACCAATTTTTTAAGAAAGCACCCTGATTACCATAAGAATTAACTTGAATATAACTCCAAATCTTTCTACCGTTTAAATCTACAATCAATGTAGAACAGAATAATTGTAGCACTGACAATGTCGCATGATCCGCTATAGCAGCTATCATAACCATTCTATGAAGAAATATCAGCAGCGAATTGTGATAGAAATATTTTACTTTAATTTTTTGTGATCTTTCCAAGAAAGTCGCAGGAAGTTTAGTGGGAGAAGAAAAGAATGTATTTTCGTCCCTAATGGCATATCATGAGATGTACTCACCTCTGCTCTTTCTCTTAGCACTTTCACATTTGTTAGATCAGTAAGTCTCGCAACGTGCTCCAGGAATAAGCAACGCTTCTGCATTGATTCTAGTAAAGTAACATTCCATGCTGGGACAAAAGTTATTAAAACACAATAAATAATAACAATGATCAGCCATTAGTGAGGGATAGCTTTCCATAGAAAATCGATAATTTGTCAGTTTTACCAAAAGGTTGGAATCCGACTTTCCAAATGCTGGACATACAAGCATCCAAACCATCTCACATTTCATTTAGGATTGTTTGGTGTTGTAGTGATGTGCAGTTTAGTAAAATAAAAATATCATGCAGTTTAGTAATATATATCAATTACTCTCATAAGAAATGAACAAGCTATATTGCAATACTGATACCCTTAATGGTGAAGTGTGATGCATGATGAATATAATGCTATCACATTATTGTTCGCACAAATCAAAAAATAATAACGTCAATTTCTGAAAAAGCAAAAAGAGGAAAATCATTACCATATTATATCTAGTCAATCAATGTGGCTAGCACAAATGAAAATTATGATAATGTCAATTTTTTTACAAAAACAAAACAACTAAAAGCATTACCAAATGAAATGTCAACATCGCTCAACAAACCATCCAAGTTAATTGAACCAGCCAGATAGTGTGCCTATTATAATCAATCGATATAATTATTCATTGATATGATTTGCAAGATAGAAGTGACAAAAGAAATACTTGCAGATAGAATGCGAGAATTACATGGTGTCTTAAGTTATAAAATCCAAACACACAGACCAAAAGAGAATGGGATTTTTAAGTTGAAAACCCCCTTATGAAAAAAAAAATTATAGGGCATATCATTTGTTGCAAAACCACGAATTGTTGGCTGCTTTAAGAAGATTGTCCACCTCATAACAACAGGAGAGATCTAATACCAGTTCACTCTAACACAATCATAATGAGACAAGTCAATGCCAAGGACACCTAGGTTGGCCACCAAATGCCTAGAATATAAATGTGGCACAAGCAAGTGACATCAGTGCCAACAATATGAAAGTGACAGCAGCACAAATGACATTGTCACTTCAAGAGTGTGTGCAAGCTTGTAGCACCTCATTTCTCCCAATCTCAAAATCGTCTTTTCTTGAACTGGCTACAAAGAACGGTATAAACATCGTAAGCAAGTGCAACAGGCAAGATGAATGTCAACAATGAGTGACAGTGAATGTCTTGGCCATTTTTCGGCTAACTTAGGCAAGCAATGCATCCACCATTAACTCAATGAGCAAGAAATCCATCAGCACAGCTCAATAAAAAGCACAGTTATTTTCAGTTAATTGTAGTGAGATTTCATCATCAATAATTATAATGAGTCGGGTGTTCATCAATAAAGAATGTAATGAATGTTGGCAATGGGATAAGTTTTCTACAACAAAAAAATAAAAGTTAATCATCCAAAATGAACTAGAATTAAGAGCTACTTATAGATTTTTGGAAGGTCAAGAAAATATTTATCTAATATTATTCTTTATCCATAATGAACTGTAGAGATTGAAGACTCTCAATATTGCAATTTGATCAAACAAACCTAGACCCTATCTCACCACATCCAGGTTGGTAAAGTTTTCACCATCAAGAAGTATTGAAAAGCAAATATGAATATAAAACATACTATATGTGATGTCAATAGTTTATTAGTGACAGTGAATTGGAAGTTTAAATGGGTGGATTAGAAAGAACAACTGCAAGAAGCTTCGTTGCCTTTGAATAAATTCACAGAAGTAGGTGAAAAGGTCTCACCTTTATAATATGGATCACTTCCTTTCCTGAGTAAAGCATTCAGAGATGGTCAGCTAAATGGTGCACTATAAGAGGCATATTATTGCCCCTACCCAAGTACTCTCACTTGACCTTATTAACTCGAGAGGGTTACAACTCGATCAAAACTGGTTGGGTAAATTCAACTCAGTATAGGTATTTCAAGTTGTTCAAACTCTCATTCAAGCAATCCAAGAATGTGGGCAGCATTGATGATAATCGTCTTGAGTGATTCAAGCATCTGTGCAAAAAGATAACTGGTTCACAAGTAAAAATCACTTCAACATTGATTGAATCTTCAAGTTAAGTTTAGAGCTGCGCACTAAACTTGATATTTTTCAAGTGAATTTCATTGATTATGTGGTTCTAGAGAATGCATAAACACATCCTCATCTAGATGGTGGGGTTATTCTACTCTCCATCCCATTTTTATTCCTTTTATTTGTTTGCATTAAGAATGAAACCCATGATTGTTATATTGTTTCTTCTGATCAAACATTGAGAGTTTGCAAATCCAACCTTATAATACAAGTATTAGATGCCTGACAATTTTTACAGGAGTTATTGAGCCCATTTTCAGACTCCATGATCCCTCTCAAACACCAACTTTGTGATTTGTCATGTTTCTCAATTCCTCCCCCATCTCGCCTTGTATGATTCCCTTACATATGACCATTTTTCTTCATAAATTAAACTGATTCTTCTATCATTCCATTCAATGTCGACTACCTAAATTTTCTTGAATATTGATTACATGGCTATTCAAATTTATTAAATTTTACTATATGTAAAATTAAATGTGTTAGGTGATACACAAGAGTGTGTAAATTATAGAGGAATTAAGTTAATGTGTTATACATTAAAATTATGGGAGAGAGTAATTGAGCATAAGTTACGATGTGATACAAAAATTTCTCACAATCAGTTTTATTTCATGCCAAGTAGATCTACTATGGATGATATACATTTGTTAAGAGGTTTGATGGAGAAGTATAGAGAAAGTAAGGAGGATCTACATATGATTTTTATTGATTTAGAGAAAGCTTATGATAAAGTTTCAAGAGCTATTCTTTGGAGAGTTCTAGAACATAAAGAAGTTAATATTGGTTATATTCAAGTCATTAAGGATATGTATACTAGAGTTGTTACTTGTGTCCAAGCACAAGGAGGATTGACAAAATATTTTCCTATTTCAGTTGGATTACATCAAGGATCAACTTTAAGCCCTTATCTTTTGCTTTAGTTATGGATGTTCTTACTAGGCATTTAGGAAGATGTACCTCGTATGCTTTTTGATGACATTCTTCTTGTTGATAAGACTAGAGAGGGAGTCCAAGAGAAACTTGAATTATGGAGGTCAACCTTAGAGTCTAAAGGTTTTCATTTAAGTAGATTTAAAATTGAATATATGGAGTGTAATTTTAGTTGTAGATGTTCTAGTGGTAGTGTTGTGACATTAGGTGAACAAGTCAAAAAGAGTGATTCTGATATTTTAGCTCTATTGTTCAAAATGATGGTGAAATAGATGGAGATGTTATTAGTAGAATTCAAGTTGGATGGTTGAAGTGGAGGAATGCATCATCAGTGTGATAGAAAAAAGCTTAAACTTAATGGAAAATTTTATAAGATTGTGGTAAGACTGACTTAGTGAGAATGTTGGCCAATAAAGAGAAGCATAAGACTAAGTTAAGTGTTACAGATGAGGAGGATGCTTGGATGAGTGGCTTTACTCTTAGAGATAAAATAAAATGAGTATGTTCGGGAAAAAGTTGGAGTAGCTCCAATGGCAGATAAGATTAGAGAGTCGCCTTAGATGGTTTGGCCACATTAAGCGTCGATCGTCCGATGAGAGAGATTAGATTTGCCTTATGTTAAGAAATAGAGGTAGACCTAAAAGACTTGGTTAAGATGTATAAAAATGACCTTAGTATACTTGAATTAAGTGAGAATTTGACACATAATAAGACACAATGGAGAGGATTCATGTCAACCAATTGTGGGATAAAGGCTTGTTGTTGTTGTAGTTATATTATATCTCCAACTTGTAAATATGTAAAATTTTCATGATGTTTAACTTAGTTTCATAAGTTTATTGTGATCACATATGTTAAAGTTTTTTATAATTGTGAATTTTACATCCTTTCGATTTTCAATATTCATTTTCATGTGGCTACACTCAACACAACAAAGGAACCTCAGCAATACTGAACATTTTGAGTTGAGAGTTGTTAAGGAGGTTTCATGAAACTAATCTCATAACTTGGGAACCTTAATTTAGGTGTCTTTACATCATTTCAATTATTAATAAATTTTGGTGTCCAAGGTTCGTTAATGCAAGTAGAATGAGATTCACAATAAAAATACATAAAAAGCAACAATTTCCAATTTTACCACAGACTTAATCATCTTTAATGCAACATAACAAACATCTTTCATTCCAACAATAATGTCAATTACCAAAAATTTCATTTAGCAACAAACAACACACTATAAAAAACCTCAACATATATCACACTTGATAAACTGCAATAATGCATACACACCTAAGATAAATAAATTAATGGAAAACTTAACGATAGAAATCACTAATAGAAGATCTAGGCCCCATGTAGATACAAGAAGACTCATTTTCAGAAGTAATTACCATCACCAATGAAGCATTTGAAGAATCCATATCTAACAATCTATACACAAAGCTTGAAACCACACCACATTCATCAAAGCCCGAGCTCAAACTAGTGCAAATAGAGCTCATGCAAAAGGAAGGTGACCAACCCAAGTGAATACTAACATGGTCAGGCTGATTCAGGCTGGTTAGAATATGATCAGGCCAGTTCAAGCACATTTTGGCCACAATTTAGCTGATGTAAGCATTCGCAAACATGGCTCGACATTCGGAGTTTCTCTGGAAGTTGATCAAATCAATCTTGGCTCACATAAGAATCATTTTAATCAAATTAAGTTGCATCAAACTCTAGTTTGGTCTTTTTGAGGCACCTAGAGTTTCATATTTTGCATCAAATACTGTGCATGATTAGATAAGAAGTTCTACAGCTTTGACGATACTATTAAGCAACACATTATATAACTAATGCTCTTGTTGTAATCTGTTTAGTCAACTGTACATTACCGTGTCCCTTAAATTGCCCTGTTTAACTAGCCTATTCTCTTGACCATATCAGCCTTACACAAATAATGAAATCACCGAATGTTGTTACCCAAGTATGAAAACAACACACATTGCTAGAGATAAGAAAGATTGCAGCAAGAGCGTAATGTGTGTTGTTACAACAAGAACATATGCTGTACAAATTCAAAGACAATAAAAATAATGTCTAACAGATATCAAATCATTCGACAGCCATCCCTCTGAATATCATCAATATTCTTTGGGTTGCATTATTAAGGGTCCTAAATAAAATTCGAGAGTTGCAATGGCACGCCAATGAACTGCTTTGCTGTCAAGAAAATAAGGTTTTCTCGCTTAATGTTTAGGCTAAAATCAGCAACAAATTACAAATTATGAGGAGAGGGAGAAGAGAGAAGAGCTTACTAGGACAAGCAGTAGCGAGGATTAAGCCCGGAAGACCGGAGCCCGAGCCAACATCCACTACACTAATCCCATCGCAAGAAGGAGAAGCAGAGGGAGAACACATAGAGAGGTATGACCGACGTAAGGGAGGAAGAAGGGCAAGGGAGTCCTCCACGTGCCTCTTCATCACCTCGCTCTTCTGCCTTTCCGACGTCAGATTCATCCGCTGCAGACGCCATCGACAAAAGTTATAAATTATGACCATAGATACACACCATTTGAATAATACAATACGCAAAAATATGTACCTCGTTCCATTCAAGAAGGGCGCTAACGAAAACAGATATTTGCTCCTTCTGGCGAGAAGAAAGGGTTCGAAGAATCGAAGCGTCGACGGCGGTGGCGTCAGTGATTGGGCTTTCAATCAAATGCCGTCCGGCGAGGCTGCTGCGGAGTATTCTAGGGTTCCGATATTAATGGGGAGACGAGAGAATGGGGAAGAGAATCTAGGAAATGAAATAGGGAGGCAAAGGCGGCGGCCGCTGCATATGCTGTGGCGGGAGAAAGCATTGAAAGGTGAGGAGCCATTAGCAGACGAAGCTAGCATAACGGTCCTGCAAGTTTCGTGCTCAACCATAGTGATAAGAAAAGAAAAAAAAGATGTTTTTTCTTATTTTAAATATATATTTATTTAATATATTTTATAAAAATTTATTTTTATTAAGAAATTTTATTATTTTACTTAAAATTATTTTAAATATTTTTAAAAAAATATCATATTTCAATCAAAATATAAATAAAATAACAAAAAATAAAAGTGATCCCACACTACCCTAATGTGTTGTTTGGGATCGATTTTATTTTTTTATTAATATTTTAAGTTAAAGTAAAATGTGTTTTATACTAATCATTAGTTTTAAAAACACTTTAAATTTATTTTGAGTATTTTTAAAAAATGATGTGATTTATTTCTAAGAATAAAAATATAAATAATAAAAAAGATACATTAAAGGGACATTTGGGATTTTTATTTTAAATTTTTTAATTTTTATTTTTTAGTCAAAATTCAATATGTTTGATATTAATATTTGATATGATACTTAAAATACTACTAATGAAGACAATCTTGATGTTAAGAAATTGATCCTTTGAAACGAGATCGCTCTTAAAATATCCTTTGGAAACTTTGGGATATCGCTAAATCTCTAAATAGCTCTCAAATATGAAGTGTTTATAATAAATCGAAATGTCTCGACAGCCCAACAAGCCAAAGATCTTACAATTCGACTTTATTTGAGCATTCAAATGCACAAAATACATCATATGATCAAGGAATCATCACGTCATGGAGAGGAGTTTGATTTTGTATTTACGTAGAGATGTCCTCCTCTATAAATAGCCTCATTCCTTATATGAGGGAGCTCAAGAGAGAGGAGAGCTCTAAAGATCCTCCAAGACAATCGTGCGCCACTGACCGCCAACCACTGCCGCCGCCATCACCGCCACCACTGATCCTCCCCGCATCAATTATTGCGTTGTTCGTCATCACCACTATCGCCGGTCGCTCAACATCATCATCATCGTCAACATCATCGTCATCGCATCAACATCGCCGGCCAATATCGTTTATTAAAGAATCGTTGTCCCTTTCATATACAAGTAATCCGATCGAAGATCTTGTACTCTGACGATACATAGGAAGCTTTTCTTGCAGCTGTGGTTTTCCCTTTTTTGAGATTTTTCACGCAAAAAATTGAGTTTTATTGTTCGCTTTAAATACTGTGTGTGGCTGACTCCCAAAGAAGCAGGCGTAAATTTTACTCTACCAATGGTTTTCAAGACGCACAGCTTATGTCTCGTGAGAAGAAGAACCTTCAATCACAATTCCTGAACACCTCATTATGGTAATAGAACATTAACAACGGAGCCTCCCGCTCCAACTCGCCACTAAACCAATCAACCAAGGACAACCTTCTCACTTCCCCCTGATAGGCATGACCCTATCGGTGAAGGCGCGCGTAAAATCTCTTAGAAGATCGTGTGCGAATGGAAGAGTCTCAAATGAGTGATCCGACTTTGAGGAACACAAATACCTTACCGTGAAAATACATCTCCCCAAGATCAATCAAGCAATGGGAGGTCAAAATGCTAATCACCTTGATATCAAGTTCTTCCGTAGAGGATGTGATCTCGACACCGCGCAGTTCTACTCATCCATCACGCTGTAGCTCAACCGACCATTAATCCACCAATTATTTGCTTGACACATTCTCGCCCGCCAACCCCACGCCATGTTATACTCGTAATTATGATGCTTAATGCAAGATGAATTTCACCTCCAAGATAGAAATCATCTTCCCCCTCACCCTGCTATAAGGAATCCTCACCTTTAGTTGAAGCTATTCTTCAACATCTTATTCTCGTTGGTTTCAAGCTTCCGAACATTGATTCATACGATGGGGCGACTGACCCACATGAACACATCGACCATTACAGGACTATCATGCATATCCAACGAGCTCCTGACACACTGCTTTGTTAGGTCTTTCCAGTTACCCTCAAGGGACAAGCTCACACTTGGTTCTACTCCCTTCTAAGGGAATCCATCCATACCTTTAACGAACTCGCCAAGATTTTGAGTCAGATTGCAAACCGGAGGATCATTAAAGATTCCTCCCATCTCTCCGACATTCATCAAAACGAGGGCGAATCACTTAAGGAATACTTCGAGGTTCTCCTGCTACCCTGAGTAACAACTATTAAGAGGAGTTTTCTTGAGGACTCCCAGGCCTTTTACTCATCACTACGAGACACGGTCCTCATGCCGACTTGTTCATTGGAAGACAAAATCTCACGATGAGGCTACACGCCATCGCAAATAATTTGAGCAATCTACAGAAAACGTAAAAGCACCCTGTGGAATGGACCGACATCTATCAAAAGAAGCAACAAGGCAGTCGTGATCTCCCTCCACGACCCTCATATCAATGACGTGAACCATAACCCGAAAAGGAATACACGCCGTTGAACACATCTCGTGTTAACCTCCTAATGGCTATTCGAGATGAAGAAAATATCAAGTGGCCGCATCCATCAAACCAAATTGTGAAATCAAGAGCAATATTGTCACTTCCATCAAGTCGGACATACTCAGGCATACAAACAACTCAAAGAAGAAATTGAGAGGCTCATTCAAGAGGATATCTACGCCGATTTGAAGAATTCGACTCAAACAAACATACCTCCAACGGGGCAACCGCATACAATCATCAGAAATAACAAAACAATCATCAAAAAATGAGAAACAAACAATTGTAGGAGGACCAATACTATCAATCAAGTTCATTACCATCTCAAGAGTTAAAGAAGTCAGATCGATCATTCCATCACTTTAAATGACTCAGAAAGGAGTACATGTTCCTCATCAAGATCCACTTGTCATCAACGATCGGTGACCCATGCTATAATGTTAAGAGAATTTTGATTGACAATGGTAGTTATTGATGTCTTATTTTACCCCACATTTCTTAGCATGGGTCCGGTTGAAAAGCTCCAACCCACTGAACCATTATAATGGATTTGATAATCACAGTAGAGGGGACACCCTTCTTGTCCTTGGTGAATTTCCCACAAGTGACTCATTTAATCCAATTCATGGTGGTCAAGTCAGATTCGATATATAATGTCATCTTTAGAAGGCTCCTCTAATCAATTTTCGGTGCAATCACTTCAGTATCTCATCTTAAGATGAAGTTTCCAACCCCCGTTGGAGTTGGGGTGGTCTGTAGAAATCATGAGCAAGCCATGTTACTATAGCCCAACCACGCCTTCTATGACCTTCAACATCAAGATTTTAATTTTTGAGATGAAGAAGTACCGAAAGCCATAAGACTTGCTCTTGTATTATCAAATGACCAACCACCACAACAAGTGGATATGCCGGGTCGACCAATGTAATCATGCACCTCAAGATCGAGACATTCAAACCGATCATCCGTAAGAAGCAAAGTTTTGCACCGATCGCCTCAGCTATTGAGCAAGAAGTTAACAAGCTTCTGAAGGATTCATACGAGGTACATTACCCTACATAGCGAATGTTGTCATGGTTAAGAAAATAAACGGAACATGGAGAATATATTACACCGACTTAATAAGGATTGCCGAAGATAGTTTTCCTCTTCCTCAAATCGATCGGTTTTGATGCTACCCGACATCAAATGCTCGCTTTTGGATGCTTACTCAGGTTACAACCAAATAAAAATGAACCCAACGGATGAAGAAGCTACAATATTTCAAACATATAAAAGTTTATATTGTTACCAAGTTATGTCGTTCGGATTAAACAATGATGGTGCTACCTATGAACGCCTTATGAATAAGGTCTTTAAAAACTTACTAGTACTTGACTACTTCCTATCACCAAAGGATAGCTCATCACTTCAACAAGAGTAAACCTCGTCCATATCTTGGTGACTTGGTCCCACAAGTCTCAAAGCTGTAGGCAAAGGCCCTCAACGCAATAAACTCTCACCTCTTTGGGATGACCCATATGTGATTATAGCTATGGTGAAGCCAGGAACTTTCAAGCTCAAGGATTCAGAGGGAAAAACTTTATCTCGAACTTGGAACACTGAGAATCTCCAAAATATCGCACTTACCATCTGCTGTAACTTTATTTTGTCTCGCTTTGTCATTTCCTCTTCATGTAGCCAACCCCACTTAATAGGATAAATACTTGTTATTGTTGTCATCTCCTCTTGAAACTCATATCGTGTTAAAATCCTTATGATTGTATCACCAAACTTATCACAATAATGAATTTATAGCTTTTTTCTTACAAGCTTATTTCTTCTTCATTTAATCCTCTCACTTGAGAAATATGCAACTCGCATTGTATCTCAATCAGGGCATAATCAATCCCAAGGGGACTTGATCTCTTCCATACTGAAGTCAAGTAACACTTTGGCTAATACCTAGGATAGGTCAAAAGGTCCTTGGTGGACATCCCACGACCTCTTCCATACAGGTTAACGTCATCAAGCAACGCTTTAACAAATAACCTCGGATAGGTCAATAATCCTCAGTGGATTCAATTCGACCTCTTCCATATAGGTTAACATCATCAAGTAACGCTTTGATAAATAACCTTGGATAGGTCAATAATCCTCAATGGATTCAATTCAACCTCATCCATACAGGTTAGCGTCGTCAATAATATTCGACCACCCGAATATAAAAATAAAATAAAAGCATATCATAAAAATAAAACAATAAAAAGTATTTCCGACGATTAACATGATGATATAAGAAAGAATCAAGATTATGATACACACTAATAGCAATACATAAAAAAATGCATCATCAAGTGATGCTACATCATATCAGTTGGTGATATCAATGTCCTCCTCACCATTAGGAGATGCTCCCTTGGACTCACTCTCAACTCCATTATCTCCTGAATCTGATGAAGAGTCTTTGGACACTTGGCTGGGTGATAGATCCTCAACACTAGCTCCGGTCTTAATGCACTGGATTTCTTTGGAACCCTCGGATGAAGCCCTCCTCAAAACATTGGCGCCCAAGTCCTTCACTTCAACATCAAGAATATGATTACGAGCTTTCTGAACATGGTCCTCAATTATACCGCGATAAGCCAGAGAGCTCTTAAAGTCTTCCAATGTCTTCAAGGAGATTTCATTTGCTTCCGCTTCTGACATCATATGTTCCTTCTCAAAAAGACGATCCTGTGCTTTTCAGTCGAGAGCTCCATTCTCTGTAGTGCCTTGAGTCTTTTCTCTTCTCAAGTCTCCTCACCTCAATCAGCTCATCACGAGTGCGCTCCACCTCTTGACGCTGGAGAGAAAGAAAATTTGACATATTCGCTAGCTTAGTCCTGCACTCGGTTAGCTGATCCTCCAAAGTCTACTTCTTTGGCCTTAGCACTCATTTTTCGCTCATACTCTCGTAAATATTTTAAATTCACAAATTCAAGATTTCACTCATCTAAAGAGACACCCAAATGAGCCATCACCTAATGTTTGAGTTATAAAAAAAATAATAATAAAAATAAAAAAAAATCATCACAAATATTACACAAAAGAAAAAGAGGAAAAAAAAAGAAAAGAAGAAAGAAGGGGAAGACAACGCATCAATTCATCTCATTGATGCCCAATGTGCATGTGATTTAACACCTCTTGACAGAATGTGCTTCAAAATGTACTCCCATCATGAGTTGAAACAACCTCGATGCCAACTGGGGGCGAACATCTTCTTCGCAGATATTTGATGTAGTCACTTCAGTGTATGTCTTCTTTTTCTTTAGGGAAGAAACATTGCCACCACCCTGATTTCGTGACGGGCTTCTTGAAAGAACCCTATGAATATGAGGAGACCTTTCATCACCTTTACTTGATTTCTTTAGTGGAAAAGAATGAGATCTTCCTGCTTGGATAGAAAGGCCAACCTTGAACATTCTATCTTCAACTATATATTTGTCAATGTGACGTAACTCATGTTGCAAGCTTCCTACATCAGGGATATTAAGAGTTGCCAGGATCTCATTCTCGACATCGAATGGATCTGGAAGGTCATTCAATCTTCCCATCTCTGAAGGCCCCACTCATTTTTCAAAAAAGAATCCAAGAGACCAATTTTAGAGGAATCCGTGAAAATTCTATCCAATTCTTTATAGTCCGATAAGAAACACGTCCCTGAGTATCACATGTGAATCTACACATTCGACACAAGTATTTGATGTTCAAAGTAACGCCATGCTCTCTAAAGAAGATAGTCAAACCAACGATGACCACTAAAGCTCGAAATGAAAATTGTGACAAAGCTACACCACATATTTTGAAGATCTCAATCAACTCGGGAGCCAAAGGGAATCCCGCACGCAAAAATCATCTCGTAAACGAAAAGTACCCTGGAGATGCGGGGTATCGATCATGCCTCGCATGGGCCACGCCTTCGAACCGATATGACACTTAAAATACTACTAGCAAGCAATCTTGATGTTAAAAGCAAGTCGATCCAAGTTGAAACCGGTCGAGATCAAGCTCTTAAAATATCCTTAAACTTTGGGATATCGCTTAAATCTCTAAATAACTCTCAAATATGAAGTGTTTATAGTCAAATCGATCTGACGAGCCCAACAAAAGCCAAAGATCTTATAATTGACTTCATTTGAGCATTCAAATGCTCAAAATACATCATATGATCAAGGGAATCATCATGAGCCATCCATGGAAGAGAGAGTGGTTGCATGCATGTATGAGACGCCACTCCTCCAATCTATAAATAGCCTCATTCCTCATATGAGGAGCCCAAGCAAGAGAGAGAGAGAGTTCTAAAGATCCTCCAAGCAATCGTGCCGCCACTGACGGTCGTCCACCGCCACGCGCCGCCATCGCCGCCACCGCTGATTCGCCGTTGCACCATTATTATCGCCATCATCACCCACATCATCGGCCATCGCCATCAACATCGCCATCAACATCATCGCCAACATCGCCAACTTCGCCAACATATCGTCCAACATTGCTATTACTAAGAATCGCTGTCCCTTTCTCATACAATTGTAATCCGATCGGAAGATCTTCAGTACGGATACATAGTGGAAGCTTTCTTGGGCTAGCCCTGGCCTCGTTTTGAGGTTTTCATGTACCGAGTTTTATTGTTCGCTCTTTAAATACCTGTGTGTGTGCTGGACTCCCAAAGAAGTTAAGGCGTAAACTTTTACTCTACCGCAACTGGTTTTCTAGCACTCAACAATATTAATTTTTAAAAATATTCATAAGTTATTTATAATATTTTAATGATTTATTTTAAAAATAAAAAATACACTAAATAAATATATTTTTAAAAAAGTGTAAAATAGAAACAAAACCACAAAACAAAATTGATTCCAAACAAGTTCTAAGCTTTATTTTTTAATAAATTATATAATTTTAAAATGGGTCTTTACATTATCACCATGTTCTTAATATTTACAAATTAACCACCAACATCAAAATTCAAATTGACATTCAAATATTGAAATTCATAACAAAAAAGCCCAACTCATATTTTCATTTTCGTAAAATTCATAACAATTTGATTCTGAATAATGAAATATGGGTCTCATAGTTCAAAAAAAAATGAAGGTGATCAAATTGTAAATGATATTTTAGGTGGTTGATTTGTAAATATCCCTTTTAAAATTTTAAAATATTTTTATAGTTTTAGTAACTTTAAAAATAACTATCATTGTCAAATATATTTTATTTCAAATTTATATATAAGCAAAATAAAAATAAAAGTAAAACTAATCCCAAATGGCCTCTTAATTAGATCAAATTTTGATACTTATGAGTTTTTTTTAATTATTTAAATATTGAATGTATATGATTATAATAATTTTACTAGTTTTAATTTTGTTATGAGAAATTGTTTAATGAAAATAATTTATTTAGATCATTTTAATAGAAGCATAAAAGTAGAACTAGTTGGAAGATCGAAATATATTTGAACAAGCTTTAAGAAAGAGTCAAAATTGATGGGAAGCTTTTTTAATCATTGATCAACTATATGTGAACCTTATTTGATGGGCTCGGATCCGATTCATAACACCTTCAACTATTGATCGGGCAAATTTAAACTTTGTTTGAACAAGTTCAAATCTAATTTGAATAATATTTGAATTTCATGATACCATTAATCAAAGTTGATTTTAACTTTATTTTAACCTGTTTTAGTATCAATTTGAATAAAGTTCAAAATAGGCTTAAGAAAGCTCGTCATTTATTCAAATTTGGATAGAATATTGTTCGAATGTTGACCTCCATATATGCGCCATAATGGGAGTCAAGCTCAAAAGTCGAATCTGACGTACTTCAAAAGTGACAGTGCGCAAATCGGTGCTCAAAATGCACCGGACATCGCCAAAAATAGTCAAAATGACCTTCGGTCGAAGAACGGACTTTTCCGTCGCGTTTAGAACATTGAAATTAATCAGAATATAAATATTCCATGATCTAAAGATCAACCGATCGCGGCGAAGCTATCAATGTCAACGCCGATACGAGGCCAGAAACGCCGACGAAGTCCAAACGACCTCGTTCATAAAATTGATTATGTCGTTAGCTTCAAAATGTCAAAAATACCAAATGAGACTCTCCACGCTCAATTCAGACGAGTCTGTGCGAATGTCAAATGATCGGAAATGACAGCGCGCAAATCGAGGCTAAAATACACGGGATATCGCCAAAATCAACCCAAATGACCTTCGATCGACGAACAGACTTCGCCATCACGTTTAGAACATCGAAACTGGTCAGAATATAAATATTGCACAAATTGATGATTAAGCGATAGAGTCGTCAACGTGCTTGAACGCATATTGAGGTCAAGAGACACTGACATAAGTCAAACGACCTCCGTTCATAAAATTGATTGCACCATTAGCTTCAAATCATTAAAATCTATCAAGATTTCAGAAGACAAAGTGCATGAAAATCGAGTGATCAGCGGCATACATTTCATGAACAATTTTATGACGCCACTCAACCAAACGGCCTCCGACAAAATGTATCTGCTTGTTCCATTTAGAACATCAGAAAAGACTAAGATTGATATATATATTAATTATGTGATTTTGTTAGAGTAAATTTTATATTAAAATCGATTATGCAATAAAAAAGTCAATTTAAATCCCTAAATATCCTCAAATGAACCGGTCCAGCCCTAGTTCCTAAACCTGATTGATTTTACTGAGATTTGAGGATTTCCACGGCTCGAGACTGAACAATATTTTCAGAAGTTAGCCAAGCTCACTTCCTTTTTTCGTCAAACGAAGGATTTTATTTCCTGATAAACCGAAAAGACTCTGATTTTCCTCCTCTCTCCAAACTGAAAGGCACAAGCTCTCTTCTTTCTTCCTTCTCCTGTCTTTCTTCCTTCCTTCTTTTCTTTCTTTTCTTTCTTCTTCTTCCTTGCAATGAAATTACTTTCTCCATTATTCCCTCATTTCCACAAACTGAAATTTCCTCTTTCTCTTTTCTCTTCACCTCCCTCTTTTTCAATTTCCTTCCCTAATTGAAACCATCTCCCCTAGTCGAATCCCTCAAACCAAATTCTCCTTGCCGATCATTGCAAGTGCGTAGAAAAATAAGTTCGAATATGTGTGACATGCAATTTGTGAATGTATATGAACATAAATGTGGAGAATGATACATATATATATATATATATATATATATACATGTTTTCAATTCCAAGATACCGCTAATATTATGATAGAGTAATAAAGACGGCGGATGTCAAGACAACACTCACTAATGCAGAATTTTTCAAAAAAAAATTGTTGATGTCGCTCTATAAAATGTTGTCAAATTTCGAATTTAAATTTTTAAACAAATTCAAATTAAATCGCCTAAACTTAAATTAAATAAGAAAATACACGATAAATATGAAGATAAACATTAAATCAAAGAGAAATAAATGGAGAATACTTAAAGGGAAGCTAAAAAAAAAAGAGGAAATGCAATAATAAAGTAAAATACTTACTTTAAATAGACAAATTCCTTTCCTTTTTCAAAACCATTAACTATGAAGTATTTTTCAAATGATATGAAAGATAAGACTCTTAGCCTTATTTATAATAAAGGAAAGCATCTTTATGTGACCCACTTATAATTAAATTAACAATTAACAAAGGTAATATATGTAAAGCATATCACAACAACTTTGTTCTATCGCTTTATCAATCAAGTGAAACTTAAGGAGGTTAATACTAAACTCATAATAAGTTAAAATTTGAAGTCTAATTTTAACTATATAAGGAATTTAATATGAAGTTAAAGATGAATCTAAATTAGGTTTAGAACTCTTATATGAATATGTAGATGATTACAATGCTATAATAAGCATGAGTATGAAAATAATAAACACTTAAATTAGTATAATTTATTAAAAGTGATTTAACACAAATAAGTTTGGAGAATGATTATGAAATTTGATAACTCACCTGCTAGCAAATGTGAATTTTGATATTTCAGTAGCAAATACAAACAAGGATTTTTGGTAAATCTAAATAGCTTATTAAGAAGGATTTTTCAATGAATTTGAAGTGAACAGGATATTTTGGTAATAAATATAAATTTAGCACTTCAATATCTCTCAGCGATTTAGAAGATGATTTGATCGACCATCCAATGAGGGCACATAAGATATTGAATTGGAATTTTCAAATCACAATTCAAATAAATTAAAGAAAATCAAAAAATTCATGAAATCCCTAATGAAATTGAAAGTTGGGGATTATCAATAGATATAGATGAAAGTCAATTGAAGATTCAATGACTATACAACCATGAATAGAAGAAAGCAATTAAATATTATTTCCAAGGGATCTAACAAGTTATTAGATCAATTTAAAATGCCTTCAATATCACCAAACTCAAAATACTCAAATGTAAGCGGGCAGAAGGCACTATTTCAAAATTCAAAGTAAATACACCACTGAATTTGTAACATATTGTACAAGCGAACAACAACAACAACAACAACAACAACAAGCCTTAATCCCACTAGGTGGGGTCGGCTACATGAATCCTTCGTCTCCATTGTGTCCTATTATGTGTCAAATTCTCATCTAATTCAAGTATACTAAGATCATTATTTATACATCTTAACCAAGTCTTTAGTCTACCTCTACCTTTCTTAACATAAGGCAAATCTAATGCATCTACTCTCAATCGTCATCGGACAATCGACGCTTTATGTCCAAACCATCTACACTAACCACCTGAGCTACAACTTTTTCAACATACTCATTTTGCATTCTATCTCTAAGAGTAA
Source organism: Cymbidium sinense (assembly GCA_021442155.1). NCBI lineage: Eukaryota > Viridiplantae > Streptophyta > Magnoliopsida > Asparagales > Orchidaceae > Cymbidium > Cymbidium sinense. Next base: position 154,156,072 of record CM038215.1, read on the forward strand.
CTCATCCACCTAAGCATCCTCATCTCTCAAACACTTAACTTAGTCTTATGCTTCTTTTATCCAACATTCACTATAAGTCATTCTCTTACCACCATCTTATAAACTTTCCTTAAGTTTAAGTGGAACTTTTCTATCACATAATAAAGCCGATGCATTCCTCCACTTCAACCATCCAACTTGAATTCTACTAATAACATCTCCTCTTTCACCATCATTTTGGACAATGAGCCTAAATATCTGATAAGCCACTCTTATTAATAACTTGATCACCTAAAGTCACAACACTATCACTAAAACTTCTACAACTAAAATTACACTCCATATATTCAGTTTAGATCTACTTAAACGAAAACCTTGACTTAAAGTTGACCTCCATAAATCAAGTTTCGTTGGACTCCTCTCTAGTCTTATCAACAAGAAGAATGTCATCAAAAAGCGCATACCAAGGTACATCTTCTTGTAAATGCCTCGTAAGCATCCATAACTAAAGTAAAAAAGATAAGGGCTTAATGTTGATCCTTGATGTAATCCAACCAAATAGGAAAATATTTTGTCAATCCTCCTTGTGTTTGGACACAAGAATGCCTCTAGTATACATATCCCAATAACTTGAATATAACCAATATTAACTCTTTTCTCGCTCTAGAACTCTCCAAAGAACATCTCTTGAGACTTTATCATAAGCTTTCTCTAAATCAATAAATATCATATGTAGATCCTTCTTACTTTCTCTATGCTTCTCTATCCAACCTCTTATCAAATGTATAGCATCCATAGTAGATCTCCCTCATGAAACCAAACCATTGAAACTTCAGATCACATCGTAACCTATGCTCACTCTCTCCCATAATTTTAATGTATGACACATTAACTTAATTCCTCTATAATTTGCACTCTTGTATCACCTTTATTCTTAAATATAGAACCAATAGACTTTTCTCCACTGCATCTTTTAGTCTTTAAAATAACATTAAAAGATTTGTAAGAAATTCCTTGATCTCCTAAACATTTCCACACATCTATTGGAATATTATCCGGTACATTTTCCACATTTCATTTTCTTTAAAGCTTCACTAACTGATTTACTAATCTGACGATAGAAATGAAATTCTCTTATTGTTTAGGTATTAAGGTTGCTAAAATCAATCGTTTTGATCCTTCATTGAAAAGTTTATCAAAATATCTCATCCACCTATTTTCAATATCTTTTTCTAAGAAAAGCACTTTATTATTTTCATCCTTAATACACACTTGAACTATGTCTTTACTTCTCCTATCTCTTTGCTTTAACTTATACATACATCTTTCACCTTCTTTGATATCTAATCTATTGTATAAATCACTAAAAGCTAAATTTTTTGCAACATATATTTTCTTAGAATCTCTACAGCCACTTTATATCTTTCCCAATTCTAATTTACATCTAAAAACTGTTTTATAACAATACTCTTATTTTTTTATCTTCTTTCTTGCACACTCTGACTCCACCACCAACTATTCTTATTAAAAGAAGATTTTCCTTTTGATTCTCCAAGCACATCTTTAGCAACTTTAATTTCACTTGATATTTTTTTCCCACATAATGTTAGCATCTTTATGAACACCCCAAATTCTAATATCTTGTAGCTTGCTCTTAAAATATTTTATTTGTGTTTTTAAGTGTCCCCATCTAATCCTAGGACAATAATTTAGTTTACTTTTTCTCTCTTACAACCTTTCATCTTAAAATCTAAAACTAATAGTCGATGTTGGGTACTTAAAATTTCACTTGGTATGACCTTACAATCTTTACAATTTAAACGATCTATTTTTCTTAAAAAATAATCAATCTGTTTTACTAGATCCATTTTTAAAGTAACAATATGTTCATCTCTTTTCTTAAAAAAAGTATTAGCAACTACAAAATCATAAGCTAAAGCAAAATCTAATATAGTCCTACCTTCTTCATTAGTAACTCCAAATCCATAACCACCATGAATACTTTTAAAATCTTCTACTACTCTACCAACATGTCCATTTAAATCTCCCCCAATAAATACTTTTTCTTCAAGAGGTATATGTTGTATTAATCCCTCTAATTCATTCCAAAATTTTTCTTTTACTTACCTCCAAACCCTTGAGGAGCATAGACACTTATAACATTGATAATCTTAGTATCAACAATAATCTTTAAAGCTATAATTATATCTCCACATCTATTAATACTTATAACATTATCCTTCAAACTTTTATCTATAATCACACCTACACCATTTCTAGTTCTACTTTTACAATACCAAAGTTTAAAACCTAAACTATCAATCTCCTTGGCCTTCTCACCAACCCATTTAGTTTCTTGAACACATAAAATATTTATCTTTCTATGAACCATAATATCTATTAATTCCATTAATTTACCTGTAAGAATACCTATATTCCAAGATCCTAACCTAATTCTAGTTTCATGGACTAACTTCTTTGCCCGCATCCGTCCATAATGTGGGAACCCTTGCTTATTTAACACCGGGCCATGCAAATTCTAGCACATTTTTTTTATCAGATTCGCCATACAGTGCCGCCTGTGGGACGTCTAGATTAACACAATGATTTAAGACATTCTTAAATAAACTGTATGGCCCCAACACTAACAAATATTTAGATTCAAGTGTGTGAGGATGCTACTTATTTCGATTTAGTCTTAGGACTGGCTCTGGATTAACAAAACCTAAAAATATATTATAAGATTTTCAACTTAGTGAAATATTTAAGAAGCTAATTCTGTCATGTGACAGTAAATTTAATCCTCTGTTAGAAGCTAAATAAAGTTGACAAGATTTAAAATTCTCAAATACATTCAAATTAATCAAGTAACAACCCTATGATGGCTATGTTGAATGGTGATTTCAACCATAGGGGATACTTTCATCAAAATGTGATTCTAATTTCAAATTAAATTAACTCAAATTGAGTGTCAATCTAAAAAACTGTTTAAATGAAATTCAATCAGAAAAATTTTAAAACAAAACTCAATCTATCCACCTTCTTCAATTGTTTATCGGAGGTGATAAATTAAGAAAACTCTAGCTCACAAAGGAGCCAATGTCAAATCAAGTGTTCTACTATGTTTACTCTCAATCAATCTCTTGTCAACGTGGCACGGTCCTCTAACGCATGGCAAGCCTTTCACGATGATAGCACAGTTCTCCTGACGGGTGGCTTGGCTAGTAAGGCTCCATTATAATATGATCACGATCGTAGCCCGTATGCTCCCCAATAGCTCTACTCTTTGAGTTGTGAATCATAAGGTATACTTAATAGGGCAAACAACCCTCTGTCATCTAAGGTAAACTTAAGATTATCTCCTTAGACAAACACCGTCCTAGGTCTACAAGGATTTCTTGGACAACATAACCCATGTGTTGCTGATAAAGATCCTTTGGTCAGGTTGGTTTGACTACCTCCTCTGACTAAATAGACTAGGGACCATGACAGCTTGGGATGACGAAATCATGGGATCTAGATCGGACACGTCATCATTCCCCCAACCATCCGGTTTAAACTGAAATGATGAATTTCATATATCTAAATTTCAAAACTCCACATGCTACTACTATACGCTACGCATTTAACAATCTAATGGCTAACCTTAATCGAAAGTTCTCTCTCACTTATTGGGAGGGGCAATTAACTATAGGGGCTTGCGCTTATAAGAAATCTAGAACCAGATTTAAAGTCCTCACCAAATGAGGATGAAATCTCTAGGTAGTGTCTTATCTACTATTCCATCTACCTTCTGAAAATTACACCGATACTTTACATCAAACTCTCTTCAATTCAATTTGTCGAGAGGTCGGTGGTGAATTTTTGGAGCCCACAGATTTCTGGTGACTCTGGTGGGGATAGGATTCTCTTTCCATCATTGGCTAGTCATATACATGCTAAAGTAGCAATAAAATATTTGAAAATTTAAAACAAAAATGGGTATTTAAATGTGTAATAAATTCAAACTACTATTGTATGAGACTATATGTCAAATGAATTATTCTGTAGAGCATATCTTTATTACATTTTTATTTTGTTCTGTAGTACCTCTGCATTTTGAAAGTATAGGGTGAAATAATAATTATTAATTACTAATCCTCATCTTTCACTTTTGTAGAATGGATCTACAGAGTACTCCTTCACTGTCCAGCTAGGGCGTGGTGCGAACATTTGTCTAGCCAACACCATCATCAACATATGAGATGTTAGAACTACAATTCAATTTGGTTGCTTGAGTTTCCCGGGTATCGTAGCTGCAACTCCTGAAGTACCCACTCGTGGTACACTCGTCCGAGGCCATGCTAAGGCCATCAAGCTCTTACTAGCCATGCTCGTTAATCAATTCAGCAGCCAACCACTGTTATGGAGTTCTCCCGATAGAGAACTTCTATTTTTAAAAGGCTAAGTCAATTTTAAGCCCCCTTGATGAAAAGAATCATTAGTGGGCAAACTGTGACTTTAATGCCTCGTCGTACAATTGCTTCACTGATTGAACCTTTCATACCTGGAAAGCATGATCATGAAGCTTCCTCTTCAGGAAGCAAATTAACCAGAAGATAGAGAATAAGAAAAAATGCTGAGCTGAGGGCTCAACAAATCCCCTTCAAACGACCTAGTGAACAAGCAATACTATCGCTAGAAGTGAGTATTCCTACCCACAATAACTTTGATAATCTAAAGTGGGTAAAAAGAAATAGTTCTACTGGTAAAGTAAAGAAGTCCTTCTAGAACCAACAACGTCAAGCTCCACCACCACAGAGGAGACAGCCTGAAACACTATCTGCTAGGATACATAAACTTCTCAAAGTAGCCAAGGACAGAGGCTTAATGAAAAAAAGATTTCAAAGGGTTGTGGTAATTAAAAATACTGAACCTCCACCAAGGAGGTTGCCACCTCTTCTAGTAACCAATCATCAAACCAAGTATGCTTCACACGGTGAGCATCGGAGCGTGATCCTCGGACCACGTGCCTAATAATCCGCTACCGAAAGGTCTCGACAAAAGGGTAAACAAATATGGAGGCCAAGGCCCCGTGATGAAATCCCAAAGAATGAAAGAGGTGTGACATCTAATACATATACTCAAAAATCTGCCTAAAAAATAACTCATCAAAAGTGGATAACTAAAAGAAGGGGTATCACTGATGAAAGACATGATGGTCGACACCATGGAGAATCCTCTAGGGGATCCCATCATCGATCATATATCACCCCACAAGAGAAGGTTGACTTTGATCGTAGTCTTTTAGTGGAAGAATATTTATTCCGCGCATTGAACCAAAGATCTACTGGAAACGTCGATCAAAAATTCATGTGCAAAAAAAAGGTGATGAAGAGGACACTATGGAAGTAGAAGTCGTCTATATGGTCAGAGATATAGATGAACTTTTATCATTAAGAACATGAATCCAGAGAACTTGAACCTGAATTCGATGTTTATGAAGAAGAGTCTTCATAGAATTAAATAGAAGATGGATCTTCAATCTCAACTGAATAGGAAGAAGAAGAAGATCAGAATGAAAAAGAGATCATGAGTGTCGAAGCTGTCTATATGGTTGAACCAAGAAATGATCAGCCTGCTACATGCTTCTATACTCATCGTCATCATTCAGCCCTATCAAAAGCTACTCCTTCAGAATTTACAAAGAGAAGGACAGCCAAGTTCTTCCCCTGAAGATGAGCAAGGAGCAAAACAATAGGAAGAAGAAGTACTTGTTGACGTCGTGCACTAGCTAGAGAGCAAAAAGAAATGCAGCATCAAATGGAAGTCAAAGACAAGGAAATTGCACAGCTTGGTACCAAGATGAATGATATGATGGTACAAATAAATATCATGATAGAGGTGTTGCAGAAGAATATCACATCAAATGCAACACCTGTTTTGTTTACAAATCAATAGGTGCCTAATAATACAACTTCTATACCACCAGTCATTTTAGTATCTCAAGCTTCTTTAGTGCATGCTACACATGAAGCAAAGAATGAAGTTAACCAACTACCTCTTCGATATATTCAAAATCGCTAGCACACGAGCTGATAAATGCCGCCTAGAAATAATAATCAATGAAAAGATAAAGGTAGCCAAAGCCTCAGAGCAGGCTAAAAAGCTGGTGAGTAAGGGTTGCCTTTACCCAGCTGAATATGATAAAGTGTTGTTTTCGAAAGGTTACTTAGTGCCAAAATTTAATACTTTCAGTGGGCTTGGTAATCCAAAGCAACATTTAGCCCAATTTAAGGCTACTTGTGGTAACACATGAGGGAATGATGCACTACTTTTCCATCAATTTGTCAGTAGCCTGACCTCAACTGCTTTCAAGTTGTATGCAGAATTATCGAATGATTCGGTTAAAACCTTTGCTGAGTTAGAGATGATATTCATGAAGCGGTTCACCAATGCAACTGAAAAAATAGCAATCACTGATCTTGCCTTGCTGAAAAGGAGAAAAGATGAGTTAGTGACAAAATTTATAAGTCATTGGCATAACCTAAGCATGAAATGTGAGCAACAATTGAAAGAAGAACATGTGATCCAATTGCTAATGGGAAATATGGATGATAAAATGGCACAATTTTTATGTATGGAATCAATTACAACATTCCAAGACTTGCTTGATAGTGTGGCCAAATTTGAAAAGTTAAATTGCCCTAAGTTTGAAATCTATTCAGATAAAGCAAAGAGGAACAAACTTTCAAACTTAAGAAGAAATGAAATGCATGCCGCTTCATATAGCTCAAATGGTAAAAAGTGGGTGATATATAGTGTGGATAAAGGAAAATAACTGATGTACAATGATGATAAGGGAAAGAAACCTATTTATTCTAATCCATAACCAAAATTGGTATTGGGAGGCAATGATCAGACTTTTCTAAGTGGCGGGGAGCATCCAAAATAAATAATAAGAAAAGATGAGCGAATGCAGCCATCTCTTAAGGAAAAGATGAACAAATATTATTCTTTTAGAAGAGACAGTGTGGCTAAATTATTTCGGCAAGCAGTCAAAGATGGTTTACAATTACCAGAAATTAAAAGGCCTAAAGAAGCTGATCAAGTCAGTAATCTAAATTACTGTCCCTATCATCAGATGATTAGTCATCCTATTGAAGATTGTTATGTCTTTAAAGATTGGCTAGAAAGGAAGTATCTGTGAGGTTAATTTACATTATCCGATAGTGTTCTAGTCAACCCAAAAAGGGAGTCTACAAGAATGATTATGTCCTCTTCCGTAACATCCATCAAATATAAAAGAAGGAGAAATCAATTCAGATTGAAGAATGGGAAACAGTAGTTTCCAAAAAGACCGTGAAAATATTGATGCAATTAAAATGCGTCCCTTGTGTTAAGTGAAAATCACCACTTGAACCTATATTGGACTTAAAAGAGATACCTAAACCAAATATTTGGACTTCTGGCATTGATAATCTTCATCAGCATAGTCTACTAAATGTCTACATAAATCAAAAATCAAAGAAGTCGGTTAAGAAAAATAAGATCAAAAAGAGAACTACAACTCAAAAGATCATTAACAATTTAGAAGAGTATCACTAGCCGACAAGACAATCATTCAGGCTTGTAGACTTTATGCCTAAACTTTGCATTGTCAATGGATGAAGAAGATAATGGTAAATCTTGTTCAATAGAGACATGCCAAAACATCTACGTGATGTCAAATATTCTTCAACATCAATTACTCCAAAATGATAAGGGTAGTCTGACAGACTCGACGAGCCCATCAAAATTCTTATCAGGAAAGCAAGAAGAGCCTGAGGAGTTAACGTCTGAATTTTGTTTAATGACTCGATAAGACAATAGCAGTTTAGATGAAGATCTATGTTTTCTCGACGGAGAAGAGTCAGACTCATCGATATCATCGCATATGAAATGTATGAAGTTGAAAAATGAGTCTAGCCCTTTTGGCCAAACCTCCATAATAAGAAGGGAATTTGAAGAAACTATATTTTTAAAAGAATTTGAGCAAGATAAAGTGATTCAAGTTCAATTAAGAAGTGGGTAAAGTCTTACCACCTTCATCAAAGAGGGAAAATACAAATAAAGACAAAGGCAAATAAATTGAAGTCAATGAAGATATTAAAATCTTAGAAGCATAAGTTTAATAGATAGAATATGATATTTTATCACATATAAGAAAGATCCCTGCACAATTGAGTGTGTACGAGGCTCTCTTGATGTCAAAAGACCTTTGAGAAACTTTAATATAGACTCTCAAAGATTTAGAAAGTTATGAAGCTTACTTTTCCAAAAAAAAATGCATGATTGAATCATTACAAACACAAGATCTCTCAGTGATCACTTTTTTTTGAAGAAGATCTTATGTTGGGAACAGCAGATCACAACCGTTTTCTATATGTTACTATAGAGAGTGATGACATCTCGATCAGCCATATATTGATTGATCTAGATTCTTCTATCAATCTTATGAGTCTAAAGGTATTAAGAGAATTATCACTCGATATCCAACATCTTGGGAGAGATAAGTTGATGGTTCAAGGTTTCAATAAAAAATGGCAAAAAATTCTCGATTCTTTTATTCTCCCGCTCAAGTTTAGGATTTATATACAGAAGCCAAGTTTCATGTAATCGATCCTGATACATCATTTAGAGCTCTTTTAGGTCGACCATGGTTGCATGAGTATGGCATGGTCCCATCAACTATGCATCAATGTAGAAGTACCTAAGAGATAGAGAAGAGTTCAAAATTTCTGGAAACATACAACCATTCTCCGTCCATGAAGTAAAGATTTATGAAGATGCAAAGAGCCTCTTGAAGCGCGATCCACTTCAAGAACTAAAAAGCAATTTCACAAGGTGAAAGAGCAGAAGAAAAGGGGAAGAAAGAAGGCAATGCCGACTTTCTCTAAAGTACTTGATTCTACATCTAAATCAAGAAGATCAGTTCCTCATTTGAGAAGTGACACACAAGAAGAAGAAGATACTCCTATCAAACCTAAGGGAGCTTATAAACTTTCAAAAAAGAAAAAGTATGAAATAAGTGATTCTGATTCAGACTATGAATTTGAATCTACTTATAAAAATAGAGTTCAGATGGTCGCATCAAGAAGGATAGCTCATTTGGCAGTATCAGATAACTTTTTTAAAATTATACCCATCTCTGAGTAATACTTCAAAGAAACCACTCCACTCGAGGTTCATAATATTGAAGAATTGATGACATTCTATGTGCCTCCATTGAGTGAGAGTGGCAGAACAGGAACTCTATTTTTTAAATCTGAAGAGTCTCAACCTTACAATTTTGATCGACCTACTTAACATGAAAATTCTAATGAGATAGTGCCAACAAGAATATCAATATACTATCCGCAAAAATTATGAAGAATGATGCATAAGCTTGAAATTCATATTAGAACTACTAAACATAGAACTCAAATCTTTAATAAGATGTGGAGCTAAAGAAGTTCTCAAGCATCACGAAAAAGTGATAAGTTTATCACTAAGGGTCTTGGGTTCATCTACACTTCTCATCAAAATAAAGCTTGTTATAATATAATAGAAGCTGAGATCGAAACTAATAGTGACGAAGAAGATGATCTCCATGAAATTCTTCTTACAAATGATAAAGAAGTAGAAGCCAAGCTTCCGCCTGAAAAACTCGAAGATGGTGGACAAATAGCTACTATGAATGAACTCAAAGAAATCAACCTAGGAGTTGAGGATGATCCCCATCCAACTTTCGTCAGTGCCCTTCTACCCGATGAGAAAGTTGAAGAGCTAAAAATACTACTTTCTGAATTCAGGGATTGCTTTGCATGGACATATTTTGAAATGTCAGGCTTATCCCGATGTAGTCACAACCGGCTATGATGATGCATGTTAAGTAAGCTCCTCGATGAATGAGATTGGAGATTGAAGAATAGGTAATTACAGAAACTAATAAGCTGTTAGAAGCAAGCTTCATCCTGGAGGAGAAATATGCAGATTGGATAGTCAACATTGTCCAAGTTAGGAAGAAGAATTATCAAATCCATCTCTACATTGACTTCCAGGACCTAAATAAGGCGTGCCTAAAAGATAACTTTTCACTTCCAATATTAGATCTACTAGTGGACAACACTTCCAACTATGACATGTTCTCATTCATGGAAGGATCATCGGGATACAACCAAATCAAAATGGCACCTGAAGATGAAAGACATTCATCGTTCAGAACACCTATTAACATCTACTGCTACACAATCATGACTTTTGGTTTGAAAAATGCTATAGCTACATACCAAAGAGCCATGACACGTATTTTTGATGAGTTGATTCACCAGAAGGTGGAATGTTATGTTGATAATTTGGTGATGAAGAGCTTAAATCATGAAAATCACTTCGAAGACTTGAGAATTGTATTGGAGAGAATCAAAAAATATGATCTCAAGATGAATCCTCAAAAATGTGCATTCAAAATATCTTTCAGAAAATTCTTTGGGTATATTATACATCACAGAGGAATTGAAATTGATCCTGCTAAAATCAAGGCAATTATGGAGATGCCTCCACCAAAGAGTTTGCGTCAGCTTCGTTCTTTACAAGGACAGCTTTCATTCATCTGTCAATTTATATCAAACTTATTAAAATGCTGTGGACCATTTGCAAGGTTGATGTAGATGGATGCTCCATTCAAGTGTGACAAGGAGTGTCATGAAGCTTTCAATAACCTTAAAATCTACCTATTAAATTCACCAATCCTTGTAATGTCTACTCCTGGGAAGCCCCTCATTCTATACACAATTGCATTAGAAGAGTCCCTTGGAGCATTATTGGCACAACACAATGAATAAATCAAATAGAATGCTCTTTATTATATCAGTCAAAGATTAATAGGAGCAGAAATGAGATACTCTTTAATAGAGAAGCACTGCTTGGCATTGATCTTTGCAGTCCAAAAGCTACATCATTATATGTTGTCTCACAAAATTACTCTCATCTCTAGGATCAATTGGCTGAAGTACTTGATGACAAGACTAGCGTTGATAGGTCGCTTGGCAAGATGAGCAGTATTGCTTTTACAATTCGATATCACATACATTTTGTAGAAAGCAGTGAAGAGATAAGTCTTAGTAGATTTTCTTACTGCACATCCCACCCTTGCGGACTCTTCTCTTAATGATGATTTGCTCGATGAGCAAATTATGCTCATTCATGAAAGAAAAAAATCACAAATTTGGGAAATGTACTTTGATAGAGCCTCATCGATCAAACAGTCCAACCTCTAAATTTCCTAAGGGCAAGAGTAGGAATCGGTATCATCTTCATAACATTAGAAGGAGGGATAATGAGATGATCATATGGGTTGATTGAGCTATGAACTAATACTGATGCCGAGTATGAAGCATTAGTGGCAGGTCTTGAAGAAGCTATTTTCATAGGCATTCAAAACTTGTATATTTTTGGCGATTCTTAGCTTATTATAAATCAAGCACTTGGCATCTATAAAATCAACAAGCTTGAGTTAGCTTTCTATCATAAGTGAGTGCTTGAGCTTATGAAGCAAATATCAAATATCACATTAACTCGAGTCTCTCGATCCAAGAATAGCAAAGCAGATTGCTTAGCAAAGTTAGCTAAAAAAATGACAAGTATGAATGGTGATTATGTCATGATCAGCATATTTACTCGATGAGTTCTATAGCTAGTAAAATATCAATCCTCGCAGGTAGAGGAATTATCAAATTTGACCTAACAAGATGCGACTCAGGTTGCTCCTCATACTCCCCAAAATCAACAAGAAGTTGTACTGAGAAGAGCTAAGTCTAACATTACTTGAGTAAGAAGCTTTTGTTGTACAAGAGCCACATGATTGGAGGTAACTCTTCATTGACTACTTTAAAGAAGGCAAATTACCAAATAATAAATCGCTGGCAGCTTAAATCGAAAAGAGAATGTTACGCTATGCTTTCGTTAACAACACTTTATATCATAGATCCTTTGAATAAATGTGGCTACGATTCCTAAATGTAGATGAAGCTAGCAAAGTGATGGTTGAAGTTCATGAAAGACTTTGTGGTGTACATCAATCAGGTCCCAAGATGGCAGTAAAGATCAAAAGGATGGGCTATTATTGGTCATCTATGATGAGAGACTATATCAATCATGCTAAGAGGTGTCATGAATGTCAAGTACATGGGAATATAATCCATCAACCTCCAAATCCACTACACCCAACGATAGCATCTTGGCCATTCGAATGCTGGGGTATTGATGTAATCAGACCAATTGATCCACCATCATCAGCTAGACACCACTTCATCCTAGCAGCGACTGATTATTTCTCTAAGTGGGCAGAAGCTACCCTATTTAAAGAAGTCACTACTGATTGAGTGATCAACTTCTTCACGCATAATGTGGTCTATAGATTTGGAGTACCGCTTCGAATAATTTTTGATAATGGCAAAACTTTCAAAAATATAATGATTTATAGGTTCATCGATCGACACAAAATTGATTGACGATACTCTTCAATATACAATCTAAGAGCAAATAGTTTGGCGGAGGCCTTCAACAAGATATTGGTCAAACTGCTCAAGAAGATCTTCACTCAAAATAAAAGAGAATGACATGTCAAGCTAATAAAGGCACTATGGGTGCATCGAACCACCTACAAGACATTGACTAAAGCCACTCTCTATTTATTGGTATTTGGAACTGAAGCAGTTCTTCCGCTCTAAGTTGAGTTGCCATCACTTTGAGTAGCCATCCAATATAATCTAACCGAAGATCAAACTGCTCTTCTGAGGATGGAGGAACTCAATGAACTTGATGAAATCAGATTGCAAGCTCATCCAAATCTGGAGGTTTATCGAGCAAAGATGTCCAGGACTTTTGACCATGATGTGTCTCTAAACATTCCGAAAGGGAATTGGTCCCGTGTCGAGAAGACTGACCTCACTTTTGGAGTGAGTTCTGAACTTTCTCTTCTTAGACTTAGGACTCTTCTAGACACTAAGAACTCCTTAGTCATAAGACACTTCTAGTGATTCGGTGAACACTTAACCTAAGCCTAGAGACTTAGAAGGGCTAATCATAGGATTAGTCCAAGCCTTAAGACTTAAGGAAATCACCTATCCTATAGCCTAAACCTAATCTAGATACACTTTCTCAAATAAAACCATATTCAAATCTCAAACCAAACCTCAAATTAAAATTCAAATTTCAAATCCATATCCCAAATTTGACTCCGAATGATTGAAACCCAAAATCAAATTTAAATACTAAGATCCTTCCTAAGCCATATGAATCACTTTCATAAGCTTAGACAAAACTCCCTTTAAATTAATATAAATTCAATTGATTTCTTTATAAATCAATTGTTCCTTTATTTATATTCAAAAATGTAAGTGAAATCCAAATTCAAATAACCAAAACTATATCGAAAATCAAATCCAAACTCAATCTAAGTCCTTAAGCCACCTTTAGACTTACCCAAATTCTATCCAAATCAAGTCAAAACTAATAAATTTTCTCTTGAATCAATCATTCATTCAATCATTTATCCAAATATAAATAAAACCTATAATTATCAAACCAAATTCAAGTCAACCTAAATCAAGCCTAACTTGGCTCTTTTGACTTATAACTTTCAATTGAGCTAAACCTTATTGGACTCAAAACTGATTGTCATTAAATTTATATTTCAATCCATGGCTTATATATATGTTCAACTAAACTCAAATCAAACCAAAACCAAACTAATTGACCCACTTAGGTCCACTTGACCCAAAGTGACATAAAGGACCCATTTGAGCTAACTTTCAATCCAACCCAAATTGGATTGAGCCAAGCTCATCAAAACCCTCCATCATGATTGTTGATCACCCTAAAATAATCAATTACAATCAATTAGGTCAAACCAAGTCAACTTAATCATTTGACCAAGTCAACTCTTAGCCCAAATGAATCAAAACTAGCCAAAACTCATCCTACATCAAATTAATTGAAATCAATGATTTAAATCAAACCAAAATCAATATTTAAATATGACTTGACCACCAATTGAGCCAAACTAAGCCCAATTGGCCATTTGATCCAAGTTGACCCAAATTGGCCTAAAGGATCAAATTAGATCAAATCATGATCTAACCCAAATTGATTGCAACCAATGGCTCAAGTTCATTCCAAATTGATTATTGAACTTAACCAAATCCATAACTAAACCCAATTTGATCAATCGAGCCCAATTGAGCCATTTAGCCCAAATTAGCCTAAAGAGTCAATTTGGCTTAAATTAAAATTAAATCCAAATTGATTCAAACCAATGACACATTCATCTTCAATTAGCCAATTGAATATGAATTAACCCATAACCTGAGCCAATTTGGCCAATTTTAGTCAAATTGGTCAACTTGATCCATTTGGCCTATTTGATTCCAAATGAGCCAAAATCAATTCTAAGCCAAATTAAATCAAATTGATCATACCAAAATATTTTAAATCATCATTTGAATCTAATCCATATCTTGGTTTGACCCAATTTGAGCAATAGTTCAATCTAACCCAACTTGACCCAAATGACCCAAATTGAGTCAAACCCATTTGAATCAAGCCAAAGCCCATTGCAACCTGACCAAAACCCATCCTAAACCCACTTAGGATTAGCTCAAAGTCAACCCAAATCCATTTGGAGCCAAACCCAATGTAATCCCCCATGGAAATGCCACCCCACATGTGATCTTACCCAAAAGAGAGCAAAGTCCACTTATAGCCACCCATCACCTCACAACTTGGCCTATTTTGTTGGCCCACTCTATGGTGGCTAGGCATGCACATCCCATCAATTTTGATAGAAAATTTCGGCCATCCCCTTGAAATGAGAGGAAATGGCCTAATTTCAAGCATATACACCCCCACTTAGCTCTTAAAAGACTCCTCAAGCAAAAAGGAACTCATCCCCCACCTCTTTAAGCCATTTTTGAGCTCAAAAATACAAATATAAGCTTTTACGTGAGGCGATGGTGAACATTGGAGAAGACAACATTCCAAAGGGAGGCAAAAGTTCAAAATCATTCCAAAGCTTCCTCACACACCTAGGAGTTCGCACAGATTTTTACTGTCGCCAGAAACCATCCCCGGCGAGGTAATTTCATCAAACTTTAGATGGCCTTAAGGAATTTTATTTGTGATGGTGTGTGCACGATTTTAGGAATTTCTTGTAGATTTCTCTTGCTTTATTTTTATTTTATTTGATTCCCATGAGAAATAGAATTTTTCCGATGTGATTAGCCAAATCGGGTGAGATTTGGCTCAAATTTCATTTAAAAAACCCACTTTTTGCCATTTTTCATCTCTGGTTCACCAAAATCAGAGACAAAGAGTAGCAGCCATTCAATCCCGCATTCAGGGGATCGAACAACCTAGATTTCATGAAGAAATCAGCCCAAATTAGCCCATTTTTCCCGTTCTGCTGTCCGACGTGATCTGGATCGTCCGATCGCGTGATTGGATGGTCAGATCCCGTTCATACATTGCACAGGATCCCCCAATTTTTTTGGATCATTTTTTGTGGCACCCAATGGATGTGCGCGGCATTGCCACGTTAGCGCCTGCACGTTGCTGACTGTGTTAAAATGAAAAATTGGATTTTTTAGATTTAAAAAAATTGATTAAATTTTCCAAAATTTTAAAAATTCATAACAAATAAAATACTCAATGAAAATTTGCAAATAAGGGCTTGTTGGATTCATTATTCCAATAGCAATAATTTAACTAAAATCATTAACTTTGGCTAATTAGTTTGAGCTTAATTTATGTTTTAGTAAAAAATCAAATTTTATTAATTACTCTAAAATACAAACTAGATTCAGGTTATATTTTCACAGCTTAGAATTAAGCTTAAGAACTATTTACCATAAAAATTTCAAGATTAAATGATGGCTGTATTGAATTATATTAAATTTAGAAGTTCAAAGAGCCTATTTTAATAAAATAAATTAATATATTTTATAAAATTTGATTAAATCAACTAAAATTTTGAAAAATGATAACAAATCATACAAAAATATAAAAAAATACAAATAAATACTCATTTTGAAGATATTTCAGAGGAGAATCCATTAAAATTATTCTTAATTAATTTTGAAGAGTAATTTTGGCTTAATTAAGGTTTAATTAAAATTGTAATTAGCTAAATTACTAATTAATTACCAAATTAATTTCAAACTTTTGGAGATGTTTAGGGGATGACCTCTGCCTCCCCTATTTTTCTTGGAATTTATTGGCTGATTAATTAGGAGAATTAACTGATTAAGCCTTAATCACCCTCTTAATCTAATTTAGTGATAATTAAGCATATAAATAGCAAATTAATTAATTAATAGGACACATTTAACATTGATTAATAGTGAGGAAGCTTATGGAATGTGATTGGGATGGTTTTCCTTATCCATTGTCTAATTTTCCTTTACTTTTTAAGAAAATTAATTAAAGGATTAATTAACTAATTAATTATTCAATTAGCTTAATTAAATTTTAAAAATGGATCTGATTTCCTCTAATTGATTCATGGGTAGGTCTTTAGTAATAACCTAAAGAGGCTTAATAAAATTATGATTAGCTCACATGTGTGAGCAAATCATAAAAGTAATTAATTAAGTTCCTTAAGCTTAATTAATAAATGATTATGAGCTAATTTCAATAGGCCCCTTTCATTTCATAAGATCATTGCAATTTAATTTTCAATATGTTTGCATATCATTGGCACATAATCATTTGATTAATTATCTTAAGGTAATATAGGTAAGGGTTAATTATTTGATTTAATTCATGACTTAATTTAATTAAGCCATAAAATTATTTAATTACTCTTCCTTAAATCAAATTAGTTCATGCATAGGGGAACAAGATTAAGATTAGCAAACCTCTCTCACATCCCATAAGTCAAATCAAACTCAAAATTAAAAATGACATTTAAGAAATTTTGGTTTATCTTAAGTGGCTTTATTTCATAAGATTATCCTTAGGAATTAATTGGATTGAATGAAATCATATGCTTATGTTTATTCCTTTCTTTCCAATTATATTAAAGGTCCCATGCCATATGAAAACATGCATTCATTTCTTTCAAAATCAAGTAAATAAAAATGGTTTACTTTATGTCAAATTGCATGTGTTGGCTTAATCAAATATGTGTAGCTATTATCACTATTAAACCAAAAATCTATTTTCAAATGTTTATAAATCAAATATAACATATGTAGTGATGCTATTTATAAATATCTACAAGCTTGCATGTGCTTATAACTTATAACATGTAATACTCGATTCCCTTTTCTTACTTTATATGGGTTTACATAGGGTTGCAAATGTATAGTTCATTTGAAAAGAACACAACATTTGCGTATGTTTCCTCCTATGTATTCCTATGCTAGGATTGAAAGAGAGTTGCATAATGCATAAATAAATCTCTTAACCAAATTCAACACAGCTTTTTTTGCATGGCTTTTCTTCCTTCTAATTGCTTTTACATTCTTATGTATACAAGTAAAGTGCATATATTAGTCTGGACATTCCAGGGATGCGAGGCTTTAAGTAGCCCCAAAAAAGTTTTTACCTCACTCCCCTGGTGCGAAACAATGGCGTCGTACTCACTTAAAAGCTTGCGTACATTTGGATGTATGTGCAATTAAAGGAGGAAACTCTTCCTTTTCTATTAAAAAGACATGCATTCATAATTAACTCAATTGATTGAATTAATTTTCTTTGTGATATAAAGTTCATTCGTTATGATCTTTTATAAGAATTTGGATAGAGCTTTAAATTAAGATAAAAAAATAATTCAATCAAATAAAATAATTAAACTCCAAGTATCTCCATTTGCATCATCACAAAAGTAAAACATATGTTGTATGTGTAGGTAAAAATCATATGCATGTTATACATACAATAAAATGAAAGAAATGAATATGTGTTTTATGATAGTAATTCACTCCAATTAGTCTTAATATGCCTTTATTATCAAATAAAATCATTTAAAAATAAACCTAAACTTAGGATCAATTAAAACATATAATAAGCCATTCATTAAAGAAAATTAAGCTAATTAATTGGATTTAGGAATGACTTAAGGTAGGGATGAAAGAGAGGCCCTCTCTTTCTCTTTCTTTATAACACTTACTAAGTGTATGAGATATGAAACCAAACAAAACACAAATTAAAACTTGCATATTCATTAAACAAATTAAAGTGAAACAAAATCTTCCATGTTAAATTAAACATTCCAAACTTAGAAAATCACAACTCTAAAGCCTTGTGGACATACACAAGCCTTCATACACACTTTAGAGACCACTTCCTTATGTTTATGGTGTATAGCTTGATGTATGTTTGTTTTATGATGTTAGATCGGATGTTAGAGTGTATGCCTCGTAGTCGGATGGTAGATTGTGATTAACTAATCATATTTCGTAGGTGTTATGGGTAAAATATAAATGCTTTTACTGCAGGGTTGCTTAGCCTTAAGGATGACCCATGTTACAGTGGGCTTTGTTACCCATGTGTCTACATTCATAAGCTTGGGTTGTATGGTGTCTTTAGCTAACATTTATTTTACAGCTGTAGCTAGATTTACCTTTCCTATTTTTAATATAATTTTGCATTAAGAATTAGGATTGGTGTTATAGGGGATTAGGATGAACAGTGGCCATAAGGCTTAGTCCCTGGGGTGCCCTGTGATGTCTTTGGAGAAAATCAAATCAAAAGGAAGAGAAGGAAGAAATGAAGAAAAGAAGACCCTCATAGTATGTATTATTTTTGTAATCCAGTATAAGGCTAAGCCCCCTTTTTTTTCTTTTGACTGACATACCTTTATTCTTTTGTGTTAGCCTATAAAATTATTTGATATTTGTTTAGAGTGTGCACTAGAATTGCATGCTTCTTCTAGTTTCTTCATGTTTGATGTTTGAATGTGTGGTCTAGATGCTGTAGGCTCTTAGGATAAAATTAATTTTTTTGCCCCAATTAACATTGAAATTAATCTTTGGAGAGCCTAATTTGGAGAGCCTAACCTTGAAATCTTTAGAAAAATTAATTTTTATCTTAAGAGCCTACCATATCCAGACCACACATTCAAGCATCAATTATAAATAAACTATGAAAAGCATGTTGTTCTAATGCACAATCTAAGCACAACATCAAATAATTTTATAGACTACCATAAAAGAATAAAAGATGGGTTCACTGCATACACCAAAAGGAAAAGAAAAGATGGGTAGGAAGCTCTACCCTTATACAACCCGGATTACAAAATAATATATATGCTATGGGGTCTTCTTTTCTTCATTTCTTCATTTCTTCATTTCTTCCTTTTGATTTGATTTGCTCTAAAGGCATCATGGGCACCCCAGGGACTAAGCCTTCTGCCCACTGCTCATCCTAATCCCCCATAGCACTAATCCTAATTCCTAATACAAAATTACATCAAAATTAGAAAAGTAAATCTAGCTACACAAAATAAATAAATGTTAAACACACCATACAATCCAAGCATTTATATGAATAATTTGGACTTAGCACCCACACATGGGTAACCTAGCCCACCTGTCCTAACATGGGTTACACTTAGGGGCTAAGCAACCTGCACAATAAAAGCATTTATGTTTTTTTATTATAGCGGCCCCTTTAAGCACAACCCTCTGCAGAAAATATGATTAGGCTAATAACGGCCTAACATCTAGTCTACGAAACATACACCCTAACATTCAGTCTAAAATATTACATCACAAAACAAAATACAATATCATACATACAACACCCTAACTTAGCACTAGAAGTAGTGACTTAGTATTCTAATGTGTGCTTAAGGCTTGTGTAGCAAGACTTTACTAGGCTTCTTTAGTTTAAGTTCCAATTTGAAGTTTGAATTTAAATTTTACCTTTGGGTTATTTCAATATAAATTATTTAATGATTTGACTTTCATTTTTATTTTAGTTTATTTGGTTGAAATGATTTTTAGGTTCTCAAGAATGAATAGTAGGATGAATTCCATCTAGAGCAGACTCACCCTATTCTACATCCTAATTTCTAAGGAATCTAACTAAAGTCCTTAAGTATCTTGATTAGCCCATTTGAATTTGTGTAATTCATTTGATTCGATTTATTTGATTTGATTTAGAATTTAGAATTTGAGTTTATTTTAAGTATTTGATTAATTAATTTTTGATTAGATGTTTTAGTTTAATTGCATCTTGATAATTCAATATCCTTAATGTCTAATGGAGTTTAAGTTTGGTTAAGTTCATGTGTTTTTGGTTGATTAATTTTGGATTAGATGTTTTAGTTTAATTGCATCTTGATAATTCAATATCCTTAATGTCTAATGGAGTTTAAGTTTGTTTAAGTTCATGTGTTTTTTGGTTGATTAATTTTAGATTAGTGTTTTGATATTGAGTCTTGATAATTCAATATCCTTTTAAATATTTAATTCTTTTCTTTGATCATGGTTATGTGATTTAACTTTATGTTTGTTTAATTCGATTGTGGTTCATTTATTTATAGTTTGATTGGATTAAGATTTTATCTTTGATTCAATGGGTTTGATTCTTTGTAATTGAGATTTTATTTTTAATCACATCCATTTGTCATGTTCATCAAAGTTTGGTTTGCATTTTGATTTCATATATTGGATAGTTAATTAGTTTATTTTATTTAAGTAAGTTGGATGAGATTTGATTTGATTCTATATTAAGTTGATGAGAATCTTTCTTGATTTAACTTAATTTGATTCAATTTGATTTAATTAGCTTTATTGGTCTTATGGGTTTGCTTAGGTTCAATGTGATTTGTGATTTGTTTAATTAATAAGTGTATTTATGCTAATTATAAAGGTTTGTTTAATTTTTTTTATTTAGTTTCATATTTGTTTAGACAAATGATGTAATTAATGACTTAATGGTTTAGGTTTAATTTATGTTTTGATTAATATTTAATTGCATTTTGATTAATTAAGTTTAATGTAATTAATTTGATTAACTTAATTAGTTTGTTTAAGAGGTATGATTAAATTAAATAAAGATTTGTTTAACTTTTAATTTTCATGCTTATTTGAGTTAATGATGTTTGATGAATTAATGATTGAAGTTTAAATTAGGGTTTGATTATCATTTAATCACATTTTTTATGTTTGTTTAAGCTTGAGTTTAATATGATTAATGTAATTTACTTAATTAATTTATTTAATAGGTATGAAATTAATTAGTAGATTAATTAAGTATTTAATTTGAATTAACTTTAATCTGATTTATAAAGTTAAATTTGGTTTATTAAGATAATGGATTAATTTATTAAGTTTGCATTAATTAGATGTTTGATTAATTAAATTTGATTAAGGGTCAATTAAAAATTATTAGATTAATTAAAGGTTTTTTTGATTAGAGATTAATAACTTAATAATTTAGGTTTAATTTATGCTTTGATTAGTGTTTAATTGCATCTTAATTATGTTTGATTAAGTTTAGGTTTCATATGATTAATTTAATTAACTTAATTAATTTATTTAAGGGGTGTGATTATTTAATTATGGGTTTGATTTAAGCTTAATTTTAGAGTTAGCTTTAATGTGACTTATTTAAATTAATTTGATTAGTTAAGGTGATGGATTAAGTCATTAATTTTTTATTAATTAAATGTTCGACTAATTAAGTTTGATTAAGGGTAATTATATTAATCAAAGGTTTGTTTAACTAAAGATTAATGACTTAATAATTTAGGTTTAATTTATGTTTTGATTAATATTTAATTGCATTTTCATTATGTTTGATTAAGTTTAGGTTTAATATGATTAACTTAATTAGTTTATTCGAGGGGTGTGATTATTAAATTTAATTAGGGGTTTGATTTAAGCTTAATCTTTGAGTTAGCTGTAACGTAACTTATTTAAATTAATTTGATTAATTAAGATGATCGATTAATTTATTAATTTTTCATTAATTAAATGTTTGACTAATTGAGTTTGATTATTTATGATTAGGGTTTTACTTGATTTGATTTATTTATTATGTTTGTTCGATTTCATTAACATGTTCAATTTAGTTATTAGGTTGAAATATTCGATGGTTATTAATTATCTCATTCCAAATGGATGTGACTTAATCATAGGTTAATTAAGTTTGCTTTAATTTTATTTAGTTTAATTCGATTAGTATCAAATTATTAAAGTTTTCTAAGTTTGTTGGATTTTGAGTTTGATTTAAGATTTAATCATTCAATTGAGTTTTATTAACTTAAATAGATTTAATCATTTTTAATTTAATCTCCTTTAAAGTTGATATTTTTTTGATTTAAAGTTAGATTAATGATTTAATGAATGCTATTCAATTTCTGATTTTGATTTAATATTTGAGTTATTTTTAGATTATATTTTACTTAACTTTTTAATTGTTTAAACTCTAATCTTAAGTGTTTATTTGGATTTCTTAAGATTAAAATCAAATCATTTTCTTAAATTAAAGTGATTTAGGTCATCTTGAAGATTTTTGTAAATTTCTGAATTTTTATTTAATTTATTTTATCAAAATTAATAATCTGAATTTAAAATTTTAATATCTACCAATCCAGAAATTATTTTAACTTGAAATTTTTATTGTATTTGTATTATAATATTAATTTCAATATTTAAAAGTTTCAACTTAATCTAACTTATATTTTTGGCTTAATTAATGAAATATGGTTTTCACTAAAACCTAAATTACACTCATAATACTTAGTAAATTTTGATTATTTTGGGTTTTTTGGATTCCTCGCGGATAGACAAATCCAACGAGCTTGTTTGCCATTTTTGGTTAAGTATTTTATTTTTTATAAATTTTTGAAGTTTCAGATGATTTAAATTATTATTATTATTATTTTTTATTATATATATATACGCGTTTGGGCGGAAAGACAACGACCGCGCTTTCTGCTCGGTCATATCGATGGTCTCAGATGATCGCAATCGAGGCCGGGATCGCATCGGCACGCGAGCGTGGTCGCCGAACTACACGACGGACGGTATCATTTTCGATAGTCGGATCGCTCCGGCTTCGGATCACGTGATCTGAGCCATCCCATCGCGCGAACTGTGTGATCGGACGGTCCAGATCGCTTCACCGAAGGCGGATCGTTCATCGCGCGACCGTCCGATCCGCGAATGGATTTTGACGGTGTGAGCACCGGCTGAACGATTTTCGGGGTATTTTAGAAAAATAAAAGTTTTTAAGCCAAAACTTATTCAAATGGACCCGTTTTTATGCCGATTCGCACCAAAAAAAATTCTATTTCCTATTTGGGATGATTTAAAATAAAAGTGCTAGATTTTTTAAAGGAAATTCCTAGAATCGCGGGAAATTTAATATAAAATATGCAAAATCTAAGGCGGTTTGACAAAGTTACCTCACCGGGATGATTTTCGGCGGCGGTGAAGATCCGAGGGAGATCTTATGTGTGTGAGGAAGCTTTAGAGTAATCTTTAGCCCTGCTTCTCTTCGGAACGCCTCCTTCTCAATATTATCGTCGCTCAAAAGAGGATGGGTTACTTTTGGCTTAGAGAGATTTGGAGGGCTGAGTGATGATGGGAGCAAGAGAGCTCAAGCCTCATCTCCCCCTCTTTTTATAATGGATGAAAATACAAATTTTTTTGAATTATTTTGCCTCCAAATTGAATGCCATCTTGTTGGGGTGGTTAGGGCTAGATCTAGATTCATTGAGGACTTTGGATTTTTGCTCCAAAGTCCTCTCTTGCTGCCATATGATGAGATTTGTTTAATTGAAATATTGGGGCCATGTGATGAGGGTTAAGTGCATGTGATGGGGAAATTAAATGAGGTTAGGTGGAATCCTATGTGGAGAATGGTTCATGAGGGATTTAAAATGGGTTGGGTTTGTTTTGGGCTGATCTCAAATGGGTTTGGGTCGGATTTGATCAGTTCCTAATGGGTTTTGGCTTGGTTTCAAGGGATTTGGCCCAATTTAGGTCATATGGGTCATTTCGGGCCAAATTGACCAATTTGACCAAAATTGACCAAATTAACTTGGGTTATGGGTTGATTCATGTTCAATTGACTAATTGAAGATGAATGTGGTCTTTGGTTTGAATTAATTTGGATTTAATTTTGATTTAGGCCAAATTGACCCTTTAGGCCAATTTGAGTCGTTGACCCAATTAGGCTCGATTGATCAAATTGGGTTTAATTATGGCTTTGGTTAAGTTCAATAATCAATTTGTAATGAACTTGAGCCATTGGTTGCAATCAATTTGGGTTGGATCATGATTTGACCCGATTTGATTCTTTAGGCCAATTTGGGTCAATTTGGATCATATGGCCAATTAGGCTTGGTTTGGCCCAATTGATTGCAATTAATCATCCTAGGTGATCAACAATCATGGTGTAAGATTTTGGTGAGCTTGGTTCAATTCAATTTGGGTTGGATCATGACTTGACCTGATTTGGTTCTTTAGGATAATTTGGGTCAATTTGGATCATATGGTCAATTGGGCTTGGTTTGGCCCAATTGATTGCAATTGATCATCCTAGGGTGGTCAGCAATCATGGTGTAAGATTTTGGTGAGCTTGGTTCAATTTAATTTGGTTTGGATTAAAAGTTGGCTCCAATGGGTCCTTTAGGTCACTTTTGGTCAAGTGCACCTAAGTGAGTCAATTAGTTTGGTTTTGATTTGATTTAAATTTAGTTGAACTTATATATGAGCCCTAGATTGAAATATAAGTTCAACGACAATCAATTTGAAGTCTAAGGGAGCTTGGCTCATTTGAAATTTTCAAGTAAAAAAAGGGCTAAGTTGGGTTTGACTTGGGTTGATTTTGATTTGACTTTATGGTTGTAGGTTTCATTTATATTTGGGTAGATAATTGAATGAATGATTGATTCAAGAGATAATTCAATGGTTTTGACTTGATCTAGATAGAATTTGGCTAAGTCCAAATAATTAGCTTAAAGGGTTTAGATTGAGTTTGGATTTGATTTTTGATAGAGTTTTGGTCATTTGAATTTGAATTTGATTTATATTTGTGAATATAAATGAAGGAATAATTGATTTATAAAGAGATCAATTGAGTTTGATTTGATTTAAGGAAAGTTTTGGCTAAGCTTATGAATATGGTTCATATGGCTTAGGAAGGGGTTTTAGGGTTTGGATTTGATTTTGGGTTTCAATCATTTGGAGTCAAATTTTGAAATTAGATTTGGAATTTGAATTTGAATTTGAGATTTGATTTGAGAATTGAGTTTAGGTTTGATTTGAGAAAGTGTATCTAGATTAGGTTTAGGCTATAGGATAGGTAATTTCGTTAAACCCTAAGGCATAGCCTAATCTTATGATTAACACTTCTAAGTCTCTAGGCTTAGGTTATGTGTTCACCTAATCACTAGATGTGTCTTATGATTAAGAAAATCTTAGTGTCTAGAAGAGTCCTAAGTCTAAGAAGAGGAGGTTAAGAGCTCACTCCAAAAGTGAGGTCAACAAGACTTATAAGGGGTAGTCATAGGAATAGGTCATACCTTACGGGTGTTAGGAGAATTTGCCTACCCTTAGCTTGAACCACTCCTCACCTTCCTTCCTTCAAGTCAAATTCCAAATCAATCCTAATTGATTTTCTCAAACTCCAAATCAATCTAATTTGATCTTTTCCAAACTCAAATCAATTCCATATGATTGAAATCCATGATTAAAACCCATGATTGAAATTCCAAGGTCAAAATATTTCCTAAGTCCTTAATTCCCTCTTAGGGACTTAATCTAAATCATATTCAAATCAATTCAAATTCATGAAATTTTCTCATTTATATACACATATATAAATGAAATATAAACTCAAATCAATCAAACTAAATCTAAAAGTCAAATGAAACCCAAAGGATCACTTTCACAGATGAAGACCTTCTTCTGGGGGACTTGAAGCACAACCATCCCCTCTACATCACAGTTGACATGGGCAAATTCAGACTAGCCAAAGTTCTCTTAGATCCAGGTGCAACGGTGAATATTATGAGTTTAAATACTCTTGCCTATTTGAGGATCAACATCTCCATACTCTGAGGAGATTGGATGATATTGAGAGG
Source organism: Cymbidium sinense (assembly GCA_021442155.1). Lineage (NCBI taxonomy): Eukaryota > Viridiplantae > Streptophyta > Magnoliopsida > Asparagales > Orchidaceae > Cymbidium > Cymbidium sinense. The sequence goes on from CM038215.1 coordinate 154,182,155, forward strand.
ATTCAATGAATAAGGCGAGAGGGCTTTAGGTTCCATAGTGTTACTTGAGATTGGTGACCGGAAGATGAAGCCAAGTTTTACATAATTGATTTGAATACTTCATTCCGCTTTGCTCGAGCTTTGGATACATCAGAACATGATAATTCCATTCTCACTCTATCAATGCATCAAGTTCAGAAAGGATGGGATTGAATACTATGTCAATGAAGATGAAAAGCCATTTTAGAGAGAGAGAGGATGCGACCTACTAACTTCGTCAACACACCCTTTCTCATGAACTTGGACAAATTTCAAAGACAAAAGAAAAAGAAAATGAAAAAAAAGAAAGAGAAAAAAAAAAGAAAAGAAAAATGAAAATCCAAATGCATAAAAAAGGGGAATTAAAGAAGAAATAGAGTCGCATATCACAATCCACCCACAACTTATTCCATCATATGGACGCTGGGTAGAATGATTCAACCTCCACCGTGAGGTAGAGGCAGGTAGAAATAAAGGCGCTCAAGGTGGAAGACTCCATTAGCCAACAGAGGTTATGTTCCAGTTTACAAGAGTACCCCTATTAATCACATAGACTTGGAATCCAGCTCAGATGATAAGTCTAATGTGATTAGTATACCAGCCAACCCCTCTCAACGGGTCCCATTGGAGGTGACTTTCAATCCACACAGTGACGAAGATCAAGCCTCCAGACAAAGCAAAGTATTCAAATTAGGTTTATGTGAGACTATTAGGCAGATGTTGGGAACCTTAGATCTAACCTCACTTTCATCTCAAAAAGCTGAAGGTTTAGTAGTTAAGGAAGCCCCTAAGTCTTCCAAAGACATGAAATCGAAGAGATTCTTTTTGGGATTATCTTCCTCAAGTTCTGAAGTTGATGTAGAACTTGAGGAGGATTCATTTAAATAATTAATGGAATTGCCATCACCTTGTGTTCATAATCTTATACAGAAAGGTTTAGTTCCTAATACATGGTCCAGGCACAGGTCAGAGTACTTTGAAAAGCTATGGAATAATACAGGCAGAGAAGCACAATCAAGAGCAGGATTAGGATTTGGTACAGTAGGTCCGATCGATGATGACGATTGTTGTTTGGTTGTTACCAATCATTTGGAATCTGATAGGTTCTTTTCACACAACACCAACTCTTATGAAAATGTGTATTTAGAAACTTCAGATGATCTAGATGATCTTCAAATTGAGGATACACCTCCAGAATTTGAAGAGGAGATTCATTCAACAATAGACAAGCTTAAAGAAATCAACCTCAGGATAGAAGAAAATCCATGCCCAACGTATATCAGTTCATTGCTGAATGAAGAAGAAACCAATGACTTAGTTAGGCTTTCGACTGAGTTTAAAGACTGCTTCGCATGGAGTTATGAAGAGATGCCCAGATTATCAACTGACATAGTAGTCTATAAACTAGCAATAGATCCTAATGCTACTCCTATCAAACAAGCTCCTAGGTGCATGCGATTAGAAATCAAACAACGTCATTTATGAAGTCAAAAAATTGATCGATTTTGTGGGAAGAAAAATATCTTACCTAGTGTCATAAAGTTAAGAAGAAGAATGGCCAAATTCGCATATGCGCCAATTTCAGGGACTTAAACAAGGCATGTCCTAAGGATGAGTTTCCCCTTCCTATACTAGAATTAATGGTGGACATAGCCTCTTCTCATGCTATTTTTTCTTTCATGGATGGGTCATCTGGCTATAACCAAATCAAGATATCTCCTGAAGATAAAAGAAACACCACTTTTTGAACCTCGATCAGAATCTTTTGTTATAAGGTCTTGCCTTTTGGTCTTAAAAATGTTGGTGCCACATACCAATGGGCCATGACTGAAATCTTCAACGAACTCATTCATCATCAGGTTGAGTGTTATGTTGATCATCTAGTAGTCAAGAGTAGAGACAAGGAAGACCATCTCTTTAACTTGAGAGTAATTTTCGAATGGTTAAGATAATATATTCTCAAGATGAATTCACTGAAGTGTGCATTCGGAGTAGCTTCAGGAAAATTTCTTGGGTTTGTTTGACAAGAAATAGAGATAGATCCAAAAGATTAAAGCTATCTTTAAAATGTAAAAGTTTAACTCAACTCAGATCATTCCAAGGATAGTTGGCATATCTGAATGCTTTATCCCCAACTTATGGGGAGATGCAAGCCATTTTCAGCACTTATCAAAAAGGACATTAAGTTCAAGTGGGATGATAAGTGTCAGCATGCCTTTGAAGACATCAAGCATTATTTGGTGAAGCCACCATTTCTAGCAGCCCCTATCCTGGGCAGGCCACTCATCCTCTACACTACTGCATTGGATGACTCTTTTGGTGCTCTGTTGGCCCAAACCAATGATGAAGGGAAGGAGAGCGCTCTCTGCTACCTCAGCCGTCATCTGATTTCGGCTGAAGTGAACCACCCACCTATCGAGAAATATTGCCTAGCTTTGATCTTTGCTTCCCAAAAGCTACGGTATTATATGCTTTCTCATAAGTTGAACTTGATCTCTAGAATAAATCCACTACAATACCTCATGACATAGCCAACACTATCCGGACATTTGACACGATGTTCCATGATACTTTTACAGTTTGACATTACATTTGTGCCCCTTCGTGTGGTAAAGAAATAGACATTAATGAATTTCTTAGCAGCATACCCACTTCCTGCTGATTCTTTGCTTAGTGACCATCTCCCCGATGAACAAATCATGAACTTAAGGGATGCCAGCAACCGCAGATGGGAGATGTATTTTGTTGGTGTAACTTCTTTTCATAAAGGGGAAATACCACGATCAATTTTCCCAGGAAAGACAGGGGTAGGAATAGTTCTTTTAACTCCAGACCGTGATGTGATGAGATTCTCATACTATCTATCCAACACCAACAATGAAGTCGAGTATGAGGCTTTGATTCGGTCTAGCCATCATCAAGAGCATCAACATCTTTGGGGATTCTCAATTGGTCATTAATCAGATTGTTGGGTCCTACAAGGTTCTCAAACCCAAGCTTCGTCATTACCACGAGTATACTATGAAGCTTTTGTCCCAAATTCCCGTAGTCACCATCTACAAGGTTCCCCGAGCAGAGAACGCAGTAGCAGATGCATTGGCCAAACTTGCCATGCCCAGAAGATTTGTCTATTTCAATAAGGGTCCAAATGAAGATGATTTGAGGTGCTCGTTGATGTTGAACTCATCGAGAGAATTTCTCTTAAAGGGGAGGTTTCCTTTGCCAAAAAGGATGAGGAGCTGGATTGGAGGCAACCATTCATAGACTATTTGAACACTGGAAAACTACATCAAGAAAAGTCACAAGCCCATCATGTGAAACAGAGAGCTCTCTCCTACGCTCTCGTTGATGGCACCCTGTATCGCTGGTCCTTTGACCAAATGTGGTTACACTATTTAGACAAACACGAAACCCATGGCATTGTAATTAAGGTACATTCAGGTTTATGCGAAGCATATCAATCTAGTCCGAAGATGAAGATGAAGATCAAGCAACTTGGATACTACTAGCCTTCGATGATTACAAACTGCATGGATGTAACTAGAAGATGCCATCAGTGTCAGGTACACGGTGTGGTCCTCCACCAACCACCCAACATTTTACACCCTACATTGGCCTCATGGCCATTTGAGTGTTGGGGTACTGACATTGTGGGTCCGATCGATCCTCCTTCTTCCAAGGGTCACCGATTCATTCTAACTGCCACCGACTACTTTTCCAAGTGGGCGGAGGCAATCCCACTCAGAGAGGTCACAACTCAGCATGTTCTTCAATTTTTTAGGAACCGTATCGTATATAAATTCGGGATGCCTCGATGAATTATATTCGATAATGGTACATTCTGCAAAAGATCAACAAATTTTGCCGAAGACACAGTATAGATTGGAGATACTCTACTATCTACTATCCCAGAGTAAATGGCTTAGTGCAATCAACAAAACTCTCATCCATATATTGAAGAAAACTCTTGATGACAACAAACGATAGTGGCATGAGCAGTTGGTTGAAGCCTCATGGGCCTACCGCACCACATACCGAACTCCAACTCATACTACTCCATTTTCCTTAGTGTATGGGTCTGAAGCCATTCTACCATTAGAAGTTCAACTCTCATCACTAAGGATAGCATTGCGTAGCAAGATCACTTCAGAGCAGAATGCAAAGTTATGGTTAGAAGAGCTCGAAGGTTTTGAGGAGAGTCGCCTATAGGTGTGCCAGAACCTCAAGTTGTACAAGGCTAAAATGATTTAAGCTCACAACAAGCTGATCTGACTTAGGTCTTTCCAAGTAGGAGAACTTGTGTTAGTCCTAAGGAGACCAATTGTTGTCCATCGAAAGATGGGAGGAAAGTTTGAACCCACTTGGGAAGGCCCCTATGCTATAGAGAAGGCCTACCAATCAGGATCATATCAGCTCATTGATTGTAAAGGGGAACACCCAATGCTTCCAATTTATGGGCTCTACCTAAATAAATATTACCCATGAAATAAATTATGTCCAAAATAATTATTAATAAAAAGAACAAAAATCAGATTCCAGCTCATCAAACTTTCCCTTCTTTTGAAGCATTATTTGTTTGTCTCACGAATCCACCATAACGTGTTTAGGGTAGGTGTAAGAGTCTCCAGCGGCATCCTATCCCTCTTTCACATCACAAACACAACCTCCCAGTACTATTAGAATAGGTGTGAGAGAACTCAGGAGGCATCATATTTCAATTAGCACAACTAAATTTGGCATAAGAGAACCTGAGCGGCATCCTTTCTTAATGGGAATCTCCAGCTGCCATCCGTGACACCATTCCATCAAACCCCCCAGTGTGTTTAGGATAGGTGTGAGAGAACCCAAGAGGCATCCTACTCCTGTTAACACATAAAAAAAATACAAATATTTTGCCTCAGGCTATTTTGATGTGGGAACAAGCCCTGTGGCACTCACTCATTAGTTGCTCTAGGTCGGGTCTACTTGCTACCTTGCTAGTATGTCACCCCAGTGATCCTTTGTTGTAGGATATGAGTCCCCGCGCTTTCTTCCTAACTTGATCATTGTAAACTAATGAGCCTTGTTAGTGTGGTAGGCTTCACTGCCCATCTAGTAAGCTACCTCATGTTGACTTTGCCAAAGAAGATGTGAGTCCCCGTGCTTTTTTATTAAACTAGCCATCATGCACTAACTAGTTTGAGTATATTTAAAGTTTAGGGTAAGTCCCCCAGATGCTCCTTTCTTCTTGACTATATTTGAGTCGATATAAGTCCTCCAATGGCGTTCACTCAGTAGTCACCCTAGGTCGGATGACACTTGTCGAGCCGAAGACAGACTATCCCAATAATCAGTTCTGCTATAGGAAGATCTGAGTCTCTGAGCTTTCTTCCTAGGGTAATTATTGGAAACTAACATGCACCTTAGGTTGGTTGATGCTCACTATGCTGATAGTGACTCACGGTGAGTACACCACTCTTGGAAAATGTGAGTCCTCATGCTTTCTCCTTAAGTTGGACACCGAATACTTATTGGATATATTACTAGCCATCTCATCTTCTCTAGGGTGTTGGATTAAGCCTCTAGCGGCCCCATCCCCTGCGGGCATTCTATTTGGATCACGTCCTTTGCGACCCCATTTAGACACTATCGGGGTTACTTTTGGATTGGGAAGTCCCCTTTCCTAGCAGCCACCCTTGTGGTTGGAGAGTTTGTTCAACGGATATGCAGATTCTCCCTTAGTTTAGTAAATCTGAGATAGGTCTAAGCTAATATAAGCTCCTTCTCAGTTTGATCCCTCACAAACCAATAGGGTCCACGATAAACAAATTAAATAAAATAAACAAAAATTAATCCACTTGTGGATCAGTAATTCAAGCCCCCAAAGGGCCCCTTTTCCCAAGTGCATTGTGATAACTCCTATAGAATTGTCTACTTAATTGATATAAATCCTTGGGTCGGTACTCACTCTGTAATTGCCCTTAGGTTGAGTTCAATCTATTTTGCCACAAGTAGGTTACCCCGGTAGTCATTCCGCTTTGGAAAATGTAAGACTATGACGCATTCTTTCTAGCATGACTATCGCAAACCGACGGGTAGCCCTAAGTTGGGTTCGATTTATTGCCCAAAGTAATCGATCACCCAAGTGATCTTTTTCGGTGGAAGATGTGAGTCCCCAAGCTTTTTTCCAATAAATTGATCAATGCAACCCGAAATGCACTCCTTTAGTCAGATAGCTCTCCCATCGATCAGGAAGCTACTCCCTTTCGTTCAATGAATTTGAAATAGGTTTAGGCTGATATGAGCTCCTTCTCAGTTTGATCCATCACAAACCAACAAAATTTATCAAAATAAACTAAAAAATGAAATTAATCTTTGACTATCCTTAAGTTGATTTAAGTCCCTGTTGGTAGAAAAATTCCTATAGAGGAGTCACCTTTCAAATCTATGGTAAGAAAAGAAAGAGAACACCTTATAGAAATTCATCATAAGACTGTAGATGTACTTATTTAGGTGATCGGATATGTCATCAAGGAAATAGTGTACTATCTCGAAAGATAGAAGTCACTACCTTTAATGGAACTAATCACCAATAAAGACTCTAAAGGATGATGGGTGATATGTACGGATTCTTTCCCTATTTTACATGAAAAAGTAAGACAGGGTTTATTTTAAATCAGGTTTATTAAGTTTTCTACAAGGGCAAGCCCCCATAGTTAATTACATCCTGAGAAATGGGGATTTCTTAGGAAAACTCTCGATTAAGGCAAATGATCATTGTTTCTAAAGATTTCAATATGAAGGACTATCAATTGATTGGTTTATTTTTGAAGATCAAATGGGATTGATCAAAGAGAGATTTATTATCGAAGCCAAATGAGAATAAGTAGGAGATGCTCATGATGCTAGGAGACCTTGCGAGCATCTCAAACTATCCTATAGTTAGGCTTTACATTTTAGAAATTGATTTAGTTTATTAGAGTTACTTTTTCATTAGAAATTTAGGACTTATGATTCCTTAACACAAGATTAAGGAAATGCCTAAGAGGTGAGAAATTATGCTTATGGCCCACAAAGGGGATAAGCAATCTGAATCTAAATCTAGGGAGCTTTGTAGGGCCTAAGCACAACCTAAATCTAATGGGTAATTGGTTTGCCTCCATAAGAGAGGACAAACCACCTAATTGCTTGGACTTACAACCGCTTGGGGGTGGCCGCCAACTAACTCCTATGATTTTAAATAGGCAAGTCTTATGCTTAATGCAAGATAGTTAGGCTATTTTTATTTAGAAAGATACTAAGTCCTTAAACTCACTTCCTAAAGAGACTAGATCATGTAAAGGGACATGCTTCAAATGACATAAACCTAATGCAATTTAAATTTTATTTTATTTTTCATTTTGGACAATTATTTTGACTTAGGCTAATAGGACTTTTTTATGCCTAATGCATGAGAAAGAAGATTATTGGCCAAAATCAATGAGATGGGAGGAGGTGAGTTTCCAGCACGGCACTCACAGGTCAAGCCAAGTTCTCTGGCAAAGGTGAAAGCCCTCCAATCAAGAGTGAAATAAGATGTATTTGTGCATGATATTACAAAGAAATGCTCATCCAACTAAGGGGTTGCTAAACCTTTTATCTTGATTTTTAAACCTAAGATTTAGGTGAAATTATGAGTTGTTTATTTTTAATTTGAGTTATTAAGTTTGGTAAAAGATTTATTTTTTCCTAAAGAGCCTAATTCTCATCCAGGCCATACATAAAGGAAGGAAGAAACTAAGAAAATCATGCCACTTAATGCACAAGTTAAACAAACATCAATTAATTTATAAAACCAGTATAAAAAGAATAAAAGGCCGTTGTGGTCGGGCACCACTGGACAAACCTGAAAATATCAAATTGGGTAGCCGAGCTCTACCCTTATACAACCCAGATTATAAATGAATTAAATTATAATTTAAGCAAAGGAATTCATTATTATGGGGGTCTTCAAGCTTTCTTCTTTTCTTTTCTTTTCTTCCTTCTTTTCTTTCTTCTTTGGTTCCTCCTTTGGAAAGTTGGAAGGTGGATGCTTCAAGGCTTTACATAGTGCATAAGATAGAATCTTATGACCAATGCTTATCCTAATCGCCATAACAATAATTCCAAAATCCTAATTATACAAATTTTTACATGAAAAGGAAAAGTAGAAGTCTAACTAACACCTATAAAATAAAGGTTAGTTAAATCACACCACACAAATCCCAAGCATATATATTAGACTTATCACCCCACACATGGGTGACTAAGTCCACCTGATCTATGGATTATGTAAAGGAGTATAAGCACCTGCAAGCAAGAAGTAGTTATATTTTTATTTGTGATAACGCCCCTTAAGCACAATCCCCTGCATAAAAGAATAGTTAGACTAAGCACGTCCTACCATTTATTCTATGAGCATACACCCTAACATCCAGTCTAAAACATATATCACAAAACAAAACATAATATCAAACCATGCACTGACCTAACCTAAGGCTAGAAGTGGTGGCTTAGGCTAATGTGTGTGCTTTGAAGGCTTATGTGGTATGCTTAGCTTAGGACTTTAGGTTCAAATTTTTTAAGCATGAAGGACATGTTCAACTTAGAAGAGGGTTTCATTTAAATTATTTAAGTGTTTTGGGTTTGTTTTGTTTCATGTTTCAATTTGGTTTAGGTGAAACCGACAATTAATTACTAAGTTATGAAGAGAGGGAAAGAGAAGAGAATTTCTCTTTCCTTCCATAACTTAAGTAATTTTTAAGGTAAGTTCACATTTTAATTTCATTTAGGTGAATTTTTTGATTGCATCTTTTGATTAATCATAAGTTTAGATAAACTCTAAACAAACCTATTCAAAAAGAAAGACATTTTAAGATTAAATAGAATGAATCAAAATTCACATAACACACATTACTTTATTTCTTTTTGAACATATATAACATGCATATGGATGGACTCAAAGCGTATCTATACATGAAAATGAGAGAATTTAACACACTTTATGATGCATGCTAAGTAATCCATTTAAGAAAATTTAGAAGTTAAACATGTATGATTTTCTTAAGCAGAAAAGGTTTTTCTTATCCAAAATTTCACTTACATACATGAAAGTAAGAAAGGCATAAGTGAGTACAGTGCCATTGTTAACTAGGTGTAAGGTACAAGACCTACTTAGGACTACTTAAAGCCTCGCAACCTCAAGGTTGTCCAGACTAATATACCACTTTCCTTAAATACAAACATGCATATAAAAGAAATGAAGTGGAAAAGGAATATGCAAAAGTTGTTTGATATATTCATTTTTGTTTATGCAATTTATGCATGCAAGTGTAGGTAACTCATCTTAGATAGTAGCATGGGGTGAATAGAATATGAAATTAGGTGAACATTAGGTCCTTTTCAAATGAATCTTATATCTCACCAAAATTTCTATTCAAAACTATGCCAACATAGGAAAGAAAAGAAACCTATACTAAGCATACATTTATAATGCTTCACATGCAAGCATATAATTAAGATATGAATATCACACTTTCAGATTTGACATTTCATTTATAATTTTTGAAAATATTTTGGATTTAGTAGTGATAATAGCCACTCATATTTTACTTTAGCCAATACATGCACATTTGACATAAAGTAAATAATTTTCATTTTTAAATTTTGAAACATGAAATTATGAATGCATGAATCACATGACATACAACTTAACATGTTGGGAAATATCCAAAGCAATGAAAGCATATGAACAAACTCACTTTACTTAAATCCTAAAGACATTCTTAAGGAATAAGAGAATTTATAATAAATCAAAGTGAATTTCCAAATGATTTTTGTTTAGTTTGAAGTTTTCTTTAATTTTAAAAAGGTGAGAGTTTGCTGTTCCTAACCTATTCCCACATGTGTTTTGTATTTTTGTTTAATTTTTAATAATTAAATCCATTTTTATGTGTTGATTAGATTAGGGTATGAATTAAGTGGCTTAATTAACCCTTACCTACACAACCTTGGAAGAATTAACTAAATAATTATGAGCCAATGAGATGACATAAATCCCACAAGGAATTTAAATTTGCAATGCACCTAATAATGAAAAGGCCTAATGTAATTTGTCACAATTAAAAGTTAATTAAGCTAAGAGGTTTAGCTTAAGTACTTTTAAAACACCCCTTCATACTTATGAAAGGGGTTTTAATTTCCTTAATGGAACTTAGGCTATTAAACACTTAAGAATCTACCTAAGGTAGATTTATTAAGTTTTAGAACTTTTTAGAATTTTTGAAAATTGATTAAGGGGGTAATTAATGAATTAAAACCTTAATTAAGAGAAGATTAAGGAGAGAAGAGGGGGGTTTAGGGAATGGATTAGGAGAAATTCCCCAAGATTATTCCATAAACTTTCTACTTACTGGATCTGACCTTAATCAACCCTAATCAGAGGGTAAAACCATTACCATAAATTACCCTTAATTACATGAAAGGGATAATTAGATAATGAAGTAACAATTTCCCCAAGCCCTCAATAAATCTTAAGAAAATTAGGGAGGCGAGGTCATCCCCTAAAATGAACCTTAGAAATTTGAGATTAATTGATGACTAGAGGATAATTATCTAATTAAGATTCCCAAAGAAACCCAAATTCAAAGAAAAGGGTAATTTAAAATCCATTGAAAATATTTTTAAAATATTATAGATGAAATTATCTTTCCATAGGATTTTTCCTTTTTTTTTTTTTGATTTTTCTATGAAGAGTTATGAATTTTAGAAATTATAGGGATTAATTAAGACTTAATTAGGTAAATAACTAATCCCCATTAAATCTCAGCTCACAGCACGACGCGTGGTGGTGACGGTCAGCGTGCTTTATGCGCATCACACCGTGAGGGTGTGAATTAAATGTCACATCTCAAATGGCGCGCACGCTAATATTATCCGATCCAAAGATTACTAAAGGATTCACCCACATTTAAATCGATAAAGGATTTACTAAATAAATAATAATCAGTCGTCCATCTAAAATGAGTGGATGGACAACTGAGATGAGCCAAGTACTTCCCTGAGGATCGATGTGAATCATCCATGATCTAAGGGGAGATCAAAGCCCGATCTAGCATAGAATCATACAAGACTCAACCCACACGATCTAGAGGAATAGAGCGGCCAATCTAACTATGGATTTCACATGCCTTGAATGTTTCTTTCATAAAGCTCCAACACCTATCAAATTAAGTGGTCGGAAAATTACGTACCTTACCGGAGGTGATCACCAATGCTCGAGCTCGATGAGGTAGCTTCGTCTAGTGGAGACGAAGCCCTATTGAAAGTTTCAAGCCTTGGGGTTGAGTAGATCTTCCTATGGACCAACACCACTTGCTCCCCTTTGCGACTTTGATCCAATTGCACTCTTCCTTACTTTGGGAATTGGAGGGAATGCTTAGGTGCACTCGACTTGATCCCCTGAGGGAGTGTGCAAAGGAAATTGCATTGAATTTGAGTATGGAAGGACTTGGGAATTGAGATGAGCTCCCCTATTTTCTAAGGATGAAAATTGAGAAAGCTAATATTCAAATCCCTCTTAGAAAGCTTAGGGATGCTTCTGATGGTTTCTAACTCTCTCTAGTGCTCAATTGAGTGTGAGTGAAGTGAAATTTCATTGAATTAGGGGGAGTATATCTCCCCCTATGGCAATCGGCCGGCCGACAATGTCTATGCCATTTTGATCCAATTGAGCATATGGAGTGAGCTATTGTGGCTGATTTTGAGTGTGCACATGGTCGATTTGGCCAGAGGAGTGGAATGCCAACTTCCCATGTGCTTGAATTGAGCTTGAGAGGGAGTTTGAAATTCTAATTTTAAGCCATATGGTTGAGTTTGGTCTAGGAACCAAATGGGCTGACCCAAACCCATGAACCACTCATCACTAAGTCCCCTTGAACTTTTAGGAAAGCCTCAAGTGATTGTGAAGAGTGTATGACCAAAATACCCATGGGATAGGCCAAAATTTGTTCTATGGCCTAGGGATAAAATGGTCAGTTTGCTAATTTTTCAATTTGGGTGCGTTTAGTAATGTTGAGAAAATAGGTTTGGCCAAGTTTTAATGGATTTTGGAATCCATTTGATAGGGTTTGGCTCATGTTGACCCATTTAGATCAAAATGTGTCAACTTGGGTCAAGTTGACCAATAGGTCAAATTGGGTCAAACCAAGAGTTGGGTCAAGTTCATATGACCATTTGAAATATTTTGGTGCCTTTGGTTTGGTTTAATTTGGTATATATTTGGTTTAGGCTCATATGACTTATTTAGGTCAAATGGGTCAAGTTGACATTTGACCCATTTGACCTATTTAGGGTCAATGGTTTAGGTTTAGTCATATGGTGTGGATTGATATCTTTATTTTCAATCAATTAGGGTTAGGTTCAATTTTGGCTCAACATGGCCCCTTTATGTAATATCCATTAATTTAATATCTTTAGCTCATTTATTTCATGTTGATAGAATTAAGTTAAGTAGTATTAGCAAATATGTGATGATTTTTAGATGCAAATTTATTTATTTTCAGCACATGTAGTTATGAAATTGTCAATCGTCATCCTATTCTGACATGACAAGCATAAGGGGTCATCTGGGGTCACTTTAACATGTTGGGTCTAAGGTCAATTAGGCAAGGTTGGGTCTATTTGGCCAATTGAGGCTTTGGTCAAGTTCAAAAAGTGATTTGGAATGAACTTGACCCAATGGTTTGGATCAATTTGGCTTAGATCAAGTTTTGACCCATTTTGACTTTTTAGGTCAAGTTGGGTCAACTTGGGTCAAGTGGCCAATTGGGCTAGGTTAGGCTCAAATGTTGCTTGGTCAAGTTTAAACATAAGTCATGAGTGAACTTAGATCAATGGTTTCATTCAATTTGGCCTATGGCGAAATTTGGCTATGTAAGGTTTCATTTTAGGTTAAGTGTTGACTTGGTCAACCCTTAGGTTTGACTTGGTTTGATCCAATTTGATTGATTGATTATCCCGTGCTGATTGTTGATCATGATGAGAGGGATATATGAGTTTGGTTCAATCTAATTTGGTTAGGATCAAAAGTTGGCTCAGAAGGGTACTTTAGGCCACTGTGGGTCAAGTGAGCCTAAGTAGGTCAAATGGCTTAGTCAAAGCTTGATTTGAAGTTGGTTGATCTTGTATATGAACTCATGATTGAAATATAAATTTATTTACAAGTGGTTTGAAATCAAATGGGTTTTGATCCATTTGAAAATTTCATAATCAAAGGAAGAATATGAAGGGGTTTTGGGTTTGATTTTTGATTTGGGTTTTGATTGTTTGATTAAAGTTTGGATTTATATATGCACTCATGATTGTAGGTTTGATTGAACCATGAGAGAAAATCAAGGGTTTGGCTTGATTTGAAAGTGTTTTGGCTAAGTTCAAGATTTTGGCTTGAAAGGCTTAGATTTGATTTTGAATGGATTTGAGTTTGATTTTTGGATTTGGTTTTGATTGTTTGAATTTATATTTCATTTATATATGTGAATATAAATGATATATAAATTGACCATGAGAAAATTTCAAGGATTTGAAGTGGTTTAATCATGATTTAGGCTAAATCCATTAAAAGGGAATTTAAAGGATTTACGGAAATTTTTAATTTGAAATTTAATTTTTGCCTTTGATTTGATTGATTTATATTTATATTTCATTTATATATGAGAATATAAATGAGAATACAAATAAGTTTTGAGAAAATCCCATGAATTTGAAATGGTTTGACCAAAGTTTAGGTTAAATCCATTAAAGGGAATTTAAAGGATTTAAGGGAATTTCAAGGATTTTAAATTTGGAATTTAATTTTTTGAGTTTGATTTGATTGATTTATATTTATATTTCATTTATATATAAGAATACAAATATATTTTGAGAAAATCCCAATGATTTGAAATGGTTTGATCAAAGTTTAGAGTTGATTTTGGCAATGTCCTTTAATGGAAAATTAAAGGGACTTAAGAAAATTTTCATGAATTGATTTTGAATTTTGAATTTGATTTGATGGGTTTGAATTTATATTTCTTTTATATATGTGAATATAAATGAAAATATAAATGAATCATGAGAAAATCTCAAAGATTTAATGTGGTTTAGATCATGATTTTGGTTAAGTCCTTAAGGGAGGCTTAAGGACTTATGCAAAATTTGAATTTAGGAATTTTTGATGGATTTTGATCATGGGTTTCAAGCAAAAGTTTCAATCATGGATTTCAAATATGGATTTGATTTGGAGAAAATTTATTAGGATTGATTTGGAGTTTGACTTCAAAGAAGGAAAGGTGAGGAATGGTGCAAGCTAAGGGTAGGAAAATTTCCTAACACGACTAAGGCATGACTATTCCTATGGTTAAACCCTTCTAAGTCTTCTAAGGCTAGGGGAGTGTCCACCTAATCACTAGATATGTCTTAAGACTAAGGAACTCTTAAAGTATAAGAGGAATCCTATGTCTAAGATGGAAGTGTTGATAGCTCATTCTAAAAATGAGGTCAACAGTCCCCTAGTGGCATTCACTCAAATAGTCAGCCTTAGGTCGGGTTCGATTTGTTGCCCAAAGAAACCGATCACCCTAGTGGTTCCTTGTTTCTGGAAGATGTGAGTCCCTGTACTTTCTTCTTAAGACTTGATCATTGCAAATCAAAAGACACCCCTTTGGTTAGATAGTCTTGCCTTGTGGTTGGTAGACTACTCTCTTTGGATTGGTGAATCTGAGTTAGGTCTAGGCCTCTATGGCCCCTACTCAGTGCGATCCATCATAAATTAACGAGATCCATCAAAAATAGACTAATATGAAAACAAAATCTAAAAATGAAATCTACCTTTGACTTACTTTGAGTTGGTTTAAGTCCCCCAACAGCATTCACTCAATAGTCAGCCTTAGGTTGGGTTTAATCTGCTGCCTTGTCAATAAATTACTCCAACAACTTTTCCCTACTTTGGAGGATGTAAGTCTACTGCGCTTTCTTCCTAGTACAGCTGTTGCATACCGAAAGGCACCCCTTAGGTTGGCTAGTCCTACTATGTGTTTAATAGACTACCCCTTTGGATTGGTAAATCTGAGTTAGGTCTAGGCCTCCGTGACTCCTACTCAGTGCAATCCATCGCAAACCAACATGGTCCATCTCAAAATTCAAAATCTAAAAATTTGAAACAAACAAATCTAATGAAACAAAGAAACAAAATAATTAATCAACATAAATCAAATCTTTTGCTTCTCCTAAGTGAGATGCAAATCTTTCTAGTCCCCCAGCAGATCTAGAATTCTAATCCCTCAACAGATTTCATAACCCCTCCATTATGGATGACTTGAACTTGCCTCCCTAGTGGAGAGGTCACTTTTCTATCCCCCGTGGAGTTAAAATAAACACAAATTAAATAAATAATAAATTGAAACAAATTCAACTCTCTTCCTCAGTGGAATTCAAACAAACTTTTATCTTCCCAGTGAGACTCATACCAAATTAAACCTCTCATCCCCTTGTGGATGACTTGAACCTGCTTCCCTAGTGGAAGGTTCACCTGCTCTATCCCTTACTGGATTCCTCCTTCTCTCTTATGTCTTGGACATAGGTAGAGCCATATTGCACTTAGCTCTAGATTCCTTCTACACCTTGGGTTAAGGGTAGATTATTTATGTTAGTGCTTGTGACCTTTCGATGTTGTTGATCATTTCGGTCAATACAATACATGCGGTGTTCCTTGTCAGTCACACCACACCTATTGGGTGCCCTTTGTTGACCTCATTTTTAGGATGAGCTCTCAACCCCTCCTTCTTAGACATAGGACTTCTCTTATATTTTATGAGTTCCTTAGTCTTAAGACACATCTAGTGATTAGGTGGACACTCAACCTAGCCCTAGAGACTTAGAAGGGTTGGCCATAGGAATAGGTCATGCCTTAGGGGTGTTAGGAAAATTGTCTACCCTTAGCTTGAACCACTCCTCATCTTCCTTCCTTCAAGTCAAATTCCAAATCAATCCTAATTGATTTTCTCAAACTCCAAATCAATCTTATTTGATTTTCTCCAACTCAAATCAATGCTATATGATTAAAATCCATGATTGAAATTCCAAGGTCAAAATATTTCCTAAGTCCTTAATTCCCTCTTAGGGACTTAGTCTAAATCATATTCAAATCAATTTAAATTCATGAAATTTTCTCATAACTCATTTATATTCTCATTTATATTCACATATATAAATAAAATATAAACTCAAATCAGTCAAATTTTATCTAAAAGTCAAATTCCAAATTCCAAATCTTTCCTAAGTCACTTTGATTTCTCTTAAGGGCTTAGCCTAGTTCATATTCAAATCATTTCAAATCCTTGAAATTTTCTCATAACCCATTTATATTCTCATTTATATTCACATATATAAATAAAATATAAATTCAAATGACCAAAAACACTTCCAAAAGTTCAATTTCAAATTCAATCAAAATCAAACCTAAGTCTTTCAAGTTAAATTCTTGAATTTAGCCAAATCAACTTCAAATCAGCCAAACTCTTGATTTTCCTTCATGATTCAATCAATCCTTCAATCATGAATCCAAATATAAACACAAACTTCGATCACTTAATCAAAACTCAATTCAAAAATCAAGCCAAAATCCATTTCATGTTCACCCTTTGAACTTGAAATTGTCAAATGAATCAAAACCCATTTGACTTCAAACCACTTGCAAATGGATTTATATTTCAATCATAAGTCTATATACAAGTTCAATCAAACTCAAATCAAGCTTTGACCATGCCATTTGACCCACTTAGGCTCACTTGACCCAAAGTGACCTAAAGTACCCCTTATGAGCTAAATTCTAATCCTAACCAAATTAGATTGAACTAAGCCCATCTATGCCTCTCATCATGGTCAACAATCATCATGGGATGATCAATCAATCAAATTAGGTCAAACCAAGTCAAACTTAAGGGTTGACGAAGTCAACACTTAGCCAAAATGAAACCCAATATAGCCAAAATCCACCATAGGCCAAATTGATTGAAACCATTGATCAAGACTCATTCATGATCAATGTTTGAACTTGATCGAGTCAACATTTGAGCCTAACTTAGCCCAATTGGCCACTTGACCCAACTTGATCCAACTCGACCTAAAAGTTAAAATGTGTCAAAACTTGATCTTGGCCAAATTGATTGAAACCAATGGATCAAGTTCATTCCAAATCACTTGTTGAACTTCACCAAAGCCTCAATTGGCCAACTAGACCTAACCTAGCCCAATTGACCTTGAACCCAACTTGACCTAAAGGGTCATATTGAGCCAAATTTAAACTTAACCAAAATTGATTGGAAACAAAGATACCAATCCACTTCATATGACCAACCAAACCTAAACCTACCTATGACCAAGCTCAAATAGGTCAAATGGGTCAATTTGGTCAACTTGACCCATTTGACCTAAATGAAGTCATATGAACCAAATTCAAACCTAAACCAAATTAAAACAAACCAAAGCCACCAAAACATTTCAAATGGTCATATGAACTTGACCCAACCCTTGGTTTGACCCAATTTGACCACTTGGTCAACTTGTCATGTTGACACATTTTGACCTAAATGGGTCAATATGAGCCTAACCATACCAAATGAACTCCAAATCCAATGAAACTTAGCCAAACCTATTTTCTCAACATACCAAAATTTAAAAATCAGCAAAATGACCACTTTACCCCTAGTCCATAGAGTAAATTTTGGTCAATTCCACTTGGAATTTGATCAAATCCTCTTCATACCTACTTGATACTCTCCAAGTGGATCAAGTGAACACTAGGGAGGGTGGTGCACCCAACCCAATGGGTTTGGGTCTGCCCAATCTAACCCAATGGCCATGTGCATGGAAATGGCCACATGGGAATCTTCATTACACTCAATTGAAGCACATGGAGAGTTCACCATTCCACTCCCTAGCCTAAAAATGTCTAATGTAATTTGGCTCACAATTAATAGTTAATTAACCTAAGGGGTTTAGCTTAAGTAATTTTAAAACACCCTTTCACACATATGAATTGGGTTTTGGTTTCTTAATTGAACTTAGGCTATTAAACACCTAAGCATCTACCCAAAGTAGATTAATTAAGTTCAAAGTTTTTTAGAATTTTAGAAATTAATTAAGGGATAATTAATGAATTAACCCTTAATTAAGAGAAGATTAAGAAGAAAAAGAGGGTTTAAGGAATAGCTTAGGGGAAATGTCCCAAAGTTATTCCATAAATCTCCTATATAGTGGATCTTACCTTAATCAACCCTAATCATGGATTAAAACCACTAATCATATCCTAATTATGCTTAATTAGGTTAAGGGAGTAATTAGGAAATCCATATGCAATTCTCCTAATTAAGCCTTCAATAAATCTCAACAAAATTAGAGGAGGCAGAAGTCATCTCCTAAATCATACCCAAGAATTTTGGGATTAATCAGAGGCTTAATTAAAAGGTAATTAGCAAAATGAGATTTCTCATAAAACCCATAATCAGAAAACATTATGATTCAAAACCCATTAAAATTAATTTTAAGATATTTTAAGTTGAATTATCTTTCCATAGGATTTTATTTCATATTTTCTAAATTTTATTGAAGGAGAGATGAATTTTAAAGATCCCTAGATTAATTAAAATTAATTAAATATCCCTAACAA